>MU832206.1:0-82217 GCA_029204225.1 Diphasiastrum complanatum | reverse complement strand
CTTGCATAAATACGATACTCATCCTTTGTTTTGTTTATACTAGGTGTAATTTCAACATACAGGAATTCCAAATTTTGATGTGTATGTATAGTATTGTATATGATATTATGTTGACACGGTGTGCCCGTTCCTTGTTCCCATTCCCGTGCTCATTCCATTCCGTGGTGACTATGTCTACTATACCTACAAAATATCTGTGTAATTTCCTAACAGTAACAGCTTCAAATTTGGAGGCACTAATTGACAGACCATGTCTCCTACAAATCTCTCTCAATCTATTTGCTTCTTGAAGCCTAGCAGAAATCTCCCAGCCATCACTAGCCTCTACTGCCTCTGAGTCATAAACTCTACAATGTTAGGCACTATGCATAAGATCTCTATGGCTGCTGGGCTAATTGGCCTCAACCATGGTTCAACCTAGTTTTGACTATTTCCGAGGACAAGTGTTTTTTGTCACTATAAGCAACCTCTGCTATGGTAGATATTCTTCCCATAATGTTTGTAGTATCAAGGTTATGTGAAAAGATATACTTGTCAAAATCTATCCAATACTACCAATTACATCTTACTCCAACTGGGTGAATGGAAGTCTATGAAACAAGTCCTTAGAGATGCTTTTCTATCTACCACGCGCATCTTTTTTATAGGACAATAAATCTCAAAGGAATTCAGCCTTGCCCACTGAAAGTTGACAAGAAATGCAACATTGGATGTTGTTCCTTGCATCTCATTGTTGTTGTGACTCAAAACTCATGCCTCTTACTCAATCCACGAACTCAAATCACACCTGGGGGTGCCCTGCTCAATATAGAATCTGTCAGAGAACTCTGTTCACGTCAGGCAGAAACTTAAAATGGTTTCTCTTAGCATATCTTCCAGCTTGGTTTATGCGACTTATTCTCTAACTGGATGATCTGAGGTTTTTTTTTTCAGATAAACACACTACAGCAAAATATGTCAAAAACAATCACTTGGGGCATAACTGAACTTGCTTCTGGATTGAGATGTAAGAACTATGAGTCTCCCTTCTCAAAAGTCAAGCGTACGTTCACGTGCTTAACAAGGAACTGATTTAAAGTTAAATAAGAAAACAACTGCTCGATTGCAAGTAAAACTAGCCTGACAAAACTTTCTCTACTTAAACAAATAAAGCAACTGTGATATGGAGTTAAAGACATCATGTATATGACAAAGACTTCATCAAATTTGCTAGCTTTGCAAGGATTCCTAACTACTTGCCTCAAACCGATTTTACCTCACTACATACGACGATTCTGTTAGGGTCACAATACTTTCTCCCATCCTTGAGTTGATATCGAGATGACAATCATGATCACTTGGGTTCCAAAAAATCTCCTATAATCTGCTTAACAGCTGCATCAGTGGCATGATCATCCAAGATGAAAATTTCCAGTCATTTTCCAATGAAATGAGTGAATTCAGCATGAATTTCTCCAGCATGCAACATAGTCCCTGTGAAGTTCCAACTTGTCCTGTAGACATGCAATTTTTCTCAGCCTCCTGAAGACAATTCTATACTCCTCCATAGACTCTTCTCTATCACACATTTGCATCCTCCACAATCCTGATAGAGCATCAGCAACTTGATTTTCTTTGCCCTTAGAGGTAATCAATAACAAAGTCATAAGCTTGAACTTGTGCTAACAGCCTCCTCTATCTATCCGTAAGCCAATTTTGAATTAGAAAGTATTTCAAAGTATGGTGATCACTTTCAATAATAAACTTTGAAACGTATAGATAATGTCGCCATTTCTTAAGAGAGGAATTGCGAATCTATTCTTAATGGTGATTTTGTTAAGTGCACGAGATTCTATACACATCCGAAAAGTTTCACCTTTTTTCTTGATAAGGGTTACTGGAGAGGCTAAAGGTGATTTGCTCAAATTGATGAACTCTTGATCAAGTAAAACTCCTAGAATATATGAAAGAATGTTTATGGGTTTTGATCCTGGTTCTAGCTCTAAAACATGGTCGAAAAACCTTGTTGGAGGTTCCCCTTTTGACAGTGTGATTGGAAATACAACTTTAGATTTGGCCAACATGTTTTGCATCTTTGAGTGTATTGGTTTAGCATCAACTTCTTTAATGTTACCATCATCCAACTCCACTTTCAAAACGAGCATATTCACATGCTTGCGAGATAATTGTTGAGCTTGAGCTCTAGTACAGTGTATACAAGCACCAGATTGTTCCTTTGTGCAAATGCAACTTATGGAATCTTGGCGAAATTGCTTCAACTACATTGTTCCTTGCTCAAACTTGAAAGTCACATAAGGCTGCCCATCATTTACCCCATTGATTCGGAACATGTTGCTTTCCCTTCTTGTTTCGCAACATTGCAATCACTCCTTAGTCAAAATTACCAATGACTCGCCCTTGATTCCACTCGGATGTTGTAGCAATTAGGGAGAGTGGATTGCCAAAATTTATGTGAAATGTTAGTCATTACAGATTCAAAACTTGACATCATCATTTTCTCACATTGTTGCTCCGAAGAACTTTATTTAATAATTCTTCTGCTCCAGGATGCACCTCACTAGTAGTAAGTTCTTCAATACTGCCCGATTTGTTTAGTCCCATATTGTTCTTTACGTTGAGAGGGTCACTTTTGCTTTATATGGTACTGGAATATGAGCTCAAATGAAGAAGATATGATAGTTCGAAATTTGGATAAAAGCAAGTTGAACTGTAAGTTAAAGTGTAATAATTACTGAAGTATTGATGGACACATTGAATTGATCACTTTCGATTTTTACAATACTAAAATCTGAGTTCAGATGGAAACGTTGTGAACACTAGAGAGAATTGGCAAAAGAAAAAAAAATTTAACTTTTACAAAAAGAATTGGCAAATTCTTTTTCCCCGATTATTTTCTTTGGGCCATTAGTTTGCTCGAAAGAAAAATAGAATCTTAGAACAAAAATGAAATGCTCAAAAAGTTTTTGAATTGTCAGTTACTCGCAAATCCTCATGGACAAAAATGACGAGGTTAGCAATAGTGAGTACAAGCTTGAGGACAGACGAGGCACTAGATTGAAGTTGGGCAAGGCAGGGATGGGCAAAGAGGTTGGGTGAAGCAGCGTGAAGTAGGGCGGAGAAAAAGAAAAAGAAAATGGCGAGGCACGGGAGAGGTCTTACGACCATACTAATCAAAAACTGCCAGGTGCCGATGAACACAAGAAACTGAACACTCAAGATCACCCCACCATAGAATCCAATCCAAATCCACCCTTCGTGCCCTAAGCCCAATGACTTGACAACAACCGAGATCCAGCCTCCAGCCCCAACTATGTCTCATACGGCGGCCGCCAGCACCTTCGACCCTTCGACCTTCTCCTGCCCCTAGCTAGCGCCATCTTGGCTATGCACATGCACACTACCATCCACCAACCCCTAGGTAGATAGAATGGATAGTAATTGAGGTGTCCTTCCCTTGTATACCTCCCAGGTGGGAACTTCCATGCCAAGCACATATCCTTGATTATGACAAGTGGCATGCATGTCATCCACGAGTCAACTAGTCAAGTCAATAGGCCCAGTCCAACATCCGATTTCAAGTTAGGTGTGTGTAAAATTGGGCTCTATCTTGAGCGATTTTTAGGTATCTCGAGCAACAAGCAGCTTTTCCTGCATATCCTGCAAGAAATCCACCGCCGCGTTAACCTTTAGAACTTTGAGGCCCACGGAAATGAGGGCATGAGGCTAGAAACTATACATCGATATGAATGGACTAAAACTTGTCGTTGAGTGCTTTGAGTTGTTATATGCAAACTCAAACATTGGGAGGTACCTTTCCCAATCCGACTGTCTCCTGGAAACTTATGCACAAAGCATATCTTCCATAGACTGGTTCGTCCGTTCAATCTGACCATCTGATTTTCGACGATCTGATGACCCTAGACTCAAGGTTAATGTTTCATGGACCTTTTCGAAACGCCTTTTCGAAAAGGGTTCTTCCATTTGTCTCTTCCATTTCACCAAGAATCCTCTAGGTATTCCAGTAAAGGGTGCCTTCAAACTCCATAACTTCTTCAAATCTCAACCAAATTGAGTGGAAATTAATTCATACTCTAGCTAAAACATAGCTTTACTGATCTACAACCTCAAATCTCGTAAATTCCACCAAAAGTACAGCCAAAAATAGATGGAAACAGACAGTAAATCATAAATAGCTAAAATACCCAAATGGCCATAACTTGGTCTTATAGCTCCAAATTAGAAAAAATTAATGCCTCCCAAAAGCTAAGATCAAGGGCTAATGATATACAAAAACAATGATTGATAGGTCTGAGTCTGACATTGAATCAAAACAATCTGGAAATCAGAAAATCAAGAAAACTAGAAAACTAGTGACGCACATAAACCAAGAACACCAAGCAAACTCTCAAAAAGGAACTCCAAAACACATAGGAACTTCAAAATTAAAGAATAGCTTCCAAATTAGCACGAATCCTCTATTTATAGTGGTCCTTTTTGCCTCTAATATGAGTTTGGAGCCTTATTGACCTAGCTTGGGCCTTACAACCATTATTATAGGTCCCATTATTCACAAATATAGCACAACTGTTGGAAAAAATCCTAAAAAAATGATATTATTTTAGTGGGTTTTATTTGTCTTGCATTTCATGTCTATGCTCTCTAGAATCTGGGGCCCTAGTTTCCAGTATCTGGAAATGAAATGTAACCCTATTCCCCCCGGATAGTTGTTACAAAGAGGGTCAAAGTGCAATTAATGAGGCCCCATTTTATTGAATCTAGCTGCTACATATTCTTAAGTGATATCAGGGATAATTAACAACTTTTATATTTTATTGGCATTGGCTTGAAATTTTGCCAAACTTCTAGTATAGACAAAAACATTCCAAATTATACAGGTATTGATTTTTAGATATGGCGGTATGGTCATGATGCAATTTGAACTGTTAAAGGTTGAACAACAAATAGCTTATTCACCTTTTCTAAAGATTCAGTAGCCATTTTCAAATAAATATTCAGAAACTTCAAACACGGTGTGGTAAAGGACAATAATGCGATTGGCATTTAGTGAAAGGTAAAAAACTTACCCAAAAAATACATCTCAAAGCAAAGCTAGCAATGCCATCTATTCAGGAACATTATAGCACCAAAAAAAGCGAACAAAAAGTTGCCAGCAAACTCAACACCAAGTGCTAAAAAGAAAATCTACTGGATAGTTGTGCCATAATCAAATAAAAATAATGGCAACCTTCTCCGCTGCTTGTAAGAAATCAATAACGTTATACCTTCTACATTCTTTCCCTCATGGAGACATTTTTATAAAACAGCTGCCTCTCCTGCCCTCTGCTTTTCCAACAATCCCTTCATTACTTTCTTTTGCTCCTGTTCCTGTCCCACATTTCTTTAAATCAGCTATGGTGCTCTTTTCAAAGAACTCCTTGTTTTCTTTCCAAACCTCTCCATTTGTGTAGATTTCCTTCTTCCAGATGGGAACTGTGGCCTTTATCTCATCGATAGCAAACTCACATGCTTGCAGAGCATCCCTTCTGTGGACGGAAGATACGGCCACAAAGACACTCTCCTCACCGATGGGAACAACCCCCACTCTGTGTGCCATAGCCACACCGATCAAAGGCCATCTAGTGCGAGCAGCCTGGCAAATCTTCCTCAATTGGAACAGCGCCATGGGTATGTAGGCCTCGTATTGAAGCTCCAGCACTTGCTGCTCTTCAAATGTGTCTCTAGTTGTCCCCATGAAAGTTGCAATAGCTCCTGCTCTAGGGCTTCTAACAGCGTCTATATACTTAGACGGCTCAAGCGGATGCTCAACTATTTCAACCATATCTTCCAGAACTAAATCATCTGCACTAGTTTCCCCCATATTGCACCTCTAATAATCTACTGTTTCCGAGGTAGGTCTTCACCAGCAGGCCACTTATCGAAGGACTGACTAAATATTTTCCTATTTTTTTCTACTGGAGATCTGTTGCACAAGACAAGCTGTGACTGTCACAGCGCCTACGCGCTTCAATCTGCGATGGGAAAATCAAACAGGCAAAAGATCCGCAGCTCTTGATGATGCAGAATGAGAATTGTGAATGTTGACAACGCTGTTCTACTACATTTACGATACTTGAATCAGTTCAGACCACGAAGGTCCATAGCATCACATATATACTTAATGGATTGTCATCACTTTAAATCTCACACCATAAAGATAATGCAAAGATATTTCTCATAGAAAGAATACCTAGACCGAGCAGGATCCAGCTTTTTTGCTTTCAAAAGCAACTTGTATACCGTCCTGGCAAAGTCCCTAGCATCCATGCATGTCTAATCATGCGTCTTCGCAAAGTCGCTAGCATCCATGCATGTCTAATCATGCATGTGGCCGCTCAGGCGTCCATAGCAAATAGAGGGGGTGTAGCAATGTGCTACACTTCCCCGTTTGGTGGCTAGCGACAATGCATGTGGCCACCATAAGAGAGTGAGAGAGCCAAGTGTACCTGACTATTCTTGGTTGTGCACCTGTGAGTTCCTAGTTGAGGGCTGTTGTGCTGAAATGTAATTTCAAGCTTTGCTCTAACATAGCCAGCTATGTGGTTACGGGCCATGGGGGGATTGGGGACAACCTGCCCAAATTTAGAGCACCAGACCAACATTTAGGGCAACCAACAATGAGAGATTTTCACTCATTTTTTGCTTGGTTTTTTGTAGTACAAAGCTCTCTTGTTGGCATTCATGTGGAATATGTTTTCTAAAGCAACGGTGTCTTTTCTTTGGTGCTAATGCATCTAAAATAAAGTGTTTATGTCATTCAAGCTTTGCAATATTGCAAAACTTTAGTTCGTTTGTTTTTGTCTTGTAACAAGTAGAGTATTGTTCTAGATATGTTGATGTCAGGTTCAGCGACCTCATTGTTGAATGCTCCCCTCATCAACACTAGTCTGGAAATGTCAGATAGCTGGCAGTCCAATCACCCGTCATGGAGCAAACTAGTGAACAAGGTTGTGGAACTGTGAGGAGACTTTGAAATTGAACATTTGCTTTGCCTTTTTGAGGTTAAGTGGATTAAGTTGAATAAAGGCAACATGACTACAAGGCACAACCAAGGAGTTGGTAGTTAGATGCAATTTGTCTACCCCAAGAATAGGAGTCCAATGTAGGAATAAGTTAGAGAAATTGAAGCTGAAATTTTCGGAGGAAAAGGCCCAAAAAAATCGAATGGGAGCCAGCCCATCATGCTGGTCCTTTTATGAGAAATGCTCTTCTATATTTGTAGTTGTCCTAAAGGTTTATGGGATTCCTAACGCCATGGAATGTGGAGAAAATGTAATTTCGAGGTTGAGGTCGTGGCAGATTCTCTCCCAAACTCTCCACTACCCAAAAATACAACAAGAAGGCGCTGTAGTACGAATTCTAGAGGCCACTCGATGAGAAGGTCTCGTCCACCCCATCGTAGGTAGCCTCTTCACTTACTCTTTGTTAGTTGAAGATTCTTGTAACTTCACCTTGTGCTTGTCGTTTTATTTATTGTTGTTGGGATATTTTGTGTTGCTCGAATATGTTGTTGTTCTTGAAGTGTGGGTTCATCTATCCAACTTATGGAATTTTTGAAACATTTCATGCAGAATAGCAAAAGTGCTAACAACAATGATGCTGAGAATATAGAGTCGCCCCCCACCAAGGCATGCAAATTAGTAGAGTAATCTAGAAAGCCCACTACAAATCATCGTCATTCGAACCTGTCCAACAAGGAGATGGTGGGCTTTTAAGTCCTTTTTCCAATTCATTTGCTAAATTGGAAGAGAAGAAGATGGATTTGATGAAGTGGCTCGAAGACTCTTGAGAAAAAAGACATTCTTAAGTGCCACGAAATGACGAACTATTCACAAGAGAGGATGGCAAAAATTCACAAGCACATGGTAGCAATGATGATGCAAATACAACATGTTCTACTGGCTAAGTATTCGCGTGATGATCAACATGGATTTGTGAACTGTGCTTCCACCCACATTGAATTTCTCAGCCACTTGTTGTGCACTATGCTCGTGTGCTAGTAAAAAAAATTACACTGCACACTTCAATTCAATGGGCTCGCATACCCAATCATCATTCCTTTTGGCCATAAAAAATGGTGACCGTTGATGCACAATGTATAAATAGCAACCAAATGTCAACTTGTATATTATACACCACGTTGCCTTTCTGGTATGTGGGTCAATAACAATTTGCAATGCACTCATGTCTAGTTGTGTCCATTCAATTATGCTTCTTGGAAATTACCACCACATGCGATCAGACCTTTTTCCTTCAAGACATGCATGGAAGAAGGAAAACAAATAGCATCATGACACCATCTTCAAACTACACATTGGGTGGAAAAAGTAGAGTTGGCATCTGCCTTTGAGTATGCATCATGTTCCAATCAGCCAACATTGCAAATAATAGTAAGGTTTTCATTTTTTTGGTTCAGGCTAGTACTCAATGAGGGAGACATAAACCTGCAAAGAAAATAGCATTATGTTAGTGTCTCGCTACTTGTTTCTCTTATGCAAAACAAAGTTCACACACTTAGCTTTGTTGTACTACACAAGTCAAAAATAACAACAAAGGATAAATGCACTACAACCTTCTACACAAAACATGAGTATTGTAGCACCGATAAAGAGCAACAAAAAAGCAAATGTTTTTGGTGAATACATGCACTAAATCCTAAGCTCACAACACAAAACAACACTTAATCCAACAAAGAAAACAGCTTTGTATTGGTGTCTCGATATTTATTTCTATTGTGCAAAACAAACTGCACAAGCTTAATTGTACTGTATTGCTTAAAGCAAAAAATGTTGGATTATTTTCCTTATCACTCTAGTCCGATTTTCAATCTACATCCATTCATTTATCCAGTGGTTGCAAATCTATTCGCATTAGTGCACAGACTACAGAAATGCATGGGAATCACAAAGCAAGTTTATGATCACTTACAGCCTCTTACGGTCTCTGATGAGCTGATGGAAATTTATGTCTTCTTATGGCCTCTTATGTTTGCCTACAAGCTTACAACCTTTCACGATCTCTTATGGGCTCTTTCGTTTACTTACTGGCTTATGTTTTACGCTTACTAATGAGCTTATGCTTTATGGTCATTTACGAGCATTTTACGTTTGCTTACGGGCTTACGTCTTATGACTACTTATGAACCTTTACGCTTGCAATCTACAACTCAATATGGCTAAGTGCCAATTGCAAGCTGGCTAAACTGCTGTCATAAACCATCAATTGGATAAGCCCATGTGGCATTCCTAACTAGTATAGATAAATGATCATTTCTCAAGCTAAGTGACTTGATTGATATAATAGTCAAGATCAAGTGTCGATTGACTTATGATCAATTTCTGATAGAGTAGTGCTAGCAGCATTGTACTACTTATTAATGGAAGTGTATCAAACAGAGACGATTAGTATTCATAGTTGTTTCGGGTACGTAGTTGCATCTGCTATTGTCTTGTGCTTGTAATTCATTTGATTTGTACATGCTACTTACTTAATTGGTCTCCCACTTGACCTTCCACTTGACCTACCACTTGAAGACATTATATCAAAGAAAAACTTTAAAAGTTAGAAAGTAGTGGAGAATGGGAGTGAAATAGTAGTGAAGAGTGTTAGATTAGAAGAGTAAGCAATGACAAGAAAGCAATAGATCAATAGTAAGCAAGAACAAGCAAGATCAATACCAAGCAAGATCAATAGAGCAAGCAATAACAAGAGCAAGATCACTAGCAAGGAAGAGCAACCAAAAGCAAGCAAGCAAGCAAGATCTATAGACCTTGGAAGAGCAATAGCAAGCAAGAGCACTAAACACTAGATTAGGAAAACCTATAAAACTTGAAAGCAAAAGAAGAGGAGCAAGAATGCTTGCCGAAATGCGATTTTATTGGCATTCAAGTTTCGCGTGGATTATCCACGCAGAAGTTATCCACACGATATCCACGCGTGGATGTTCCACGCGTGGATGTTCCACGCGACTTTTTTTCCCTCTCTTCACACGTGAGAGGGTCCCCCACATGGGCTTGCATGCTTTAAATGTCATTCATGCAAGTCATAATCTTTTCTAGATTTTATGAGAATATTTTATTATAAAATCTTACATAAAATATATTTTTTAATATGATGGAACATAAAAAAATCAATTCAAAGATCATTATGGTAGATTTTAATTGTTAAAACTAGTTTTATATTGTTATAAATTTTATTTTTCTTGAGATTTGACATACAAGACAAATCATAAGATAAGAAATAGTACATATTTTTATCAAACAAGTAATTTGACAAGTTTTTTAAGATTTAATTTCATAATATTATGTCAAATCAGTGATGTCATAAAACATTTGGTTTATCAATAATCTAGGTGTCATAGATTTGATATAATTTGATGACATAATTATATGGCCAAATAGAAAAATTTTGCTTTTGTCATGTGGCCTCTTAAATGGTTGCATGGGGTCATTTAGATTCATGATCAAAAGCATTTATGTTATATTGAGGACCTTAGTGATATGTGACCTATATGATATATCTTTTTAATTGTTGGTGTGTGACCTATATAACCTTATATGAAATCATAATAATTAGTTGAAATATCATTTAGCATTGTAATAAAAATGTTGATCAATGGTGACAATGAAAGAATTTGTGCCATTTGCAATTAATTTATTGGACCATTTTCAACCAGAATATGATGAGAGGATACCAGGTACATGCACACAATGCAAAGGCCTTAGGATTCGGACAAGGAGGATTGTCAACGATCATATTTGGGCCAATGGAGTGCACACAGAGAATCCAAGAGTATGAGAAGTAAACTCTTTAATGTGTTTTTTGGAAATGCTTTAATCTTTGACCCTTATGACACTTTAAGTATAGTTTGGCCAATAAACATTGAGCGATAGGATGAGTGCCACGATACTTTGAAGTTAATCTCTCGCTTGCTTCTAAAAGGAAAAATCCAAATAGAATGATTAGATAAAGTTAATCTCTCACTTGCTTCTAAAAGAAAAAATCCAAATAGAATGATTAGATGTAGTTAATCTTGATTTCCATATCCAATCACCCATAATAGACTCATTCACGTCTGAGAGAGAGAGAGAGAGAGAGAGAGAGAGAGAGAGAGAGAGAGAGAGAGAGAGAGAGAGAGAGAGAGAGAGAGAGAGAGAGAGAGAGAGAGAGAGAGAGAGAGAGAGAGAGAGAGAGAGAGAGAGAGTTAAAGGTAACCAACACTCCCAATTTTAGGAAGGTGTGTAGCCCTTGTTTTCTTCCGTTAAAGGCGTGGTTCAATTTTTTTTTTGTTGGAAGACAAGTTCCACAAAAAAGACCAAACACCGCATGTGGTGACAATCTGGAGTAGGATATAATCGTGTGGTTTGGGAGTTTTGATTAGCACTCTATAATGTTCTCTCTGTTTTTCTCTTCATGTGTGTTTAGGGTGGGTGTGGGTGGGTGTGTGTGTGCGTGCGTGTGTTTGTGTATGTGTGTGTGTGTTTCATGCTACTGGTTTACAGTTTGTGTTATATATTAATTTATGTTTCATGCTTGAGAGAGAGAGAGAGAGAGAGAGAGAGAGAGAGAGAGAGAGAGAGAGAGAGAGAGAGAGAGAGAGAGAGAGAGAGAGAGAGAGAGAGAGAGAGAGAGAGAGAGAGAGAGAGAGAGAGAGAGAGAGAGAGAGAGAGAGAGAGAGAGAGAGAGAGAGAGAGAGAGAGAGAGAGAGAGAGAGAGAGAGAGAGAGAGAGAGAGAGAGAGAGAGAGAGAGAGAGAGAGAGAGAGAGAGAGAAACTGATACATCTAACATTTTCAACTTTTGCAGAAGAAGGAACATTAGTTGGTTTCAAGGAAAAGAGTTGCATGAGAGATCGAGAATATTATTGATAGGATAAATCACATGAATATTGATTTTGGATCAGCATTGGCCTTAGATGATGCTCTTGTTGATGATGACCCCTTGCATGATATAATTAGTTCATTAATGCCTTGTGATTCAATCCATGTCTCCAAATCTCTAGAACGTTCTTACCCCCCAACCACACCTATCCTAGATGTTGCACATGAGTCCTCCATGATACTCCACATCCACATGGATTCCACAAACTTGACCACCCCTTTAAAAAAGGGAACATGTCTTGGACGTATTCTGACTAGTTTAAAAGATAATTGCAAATTACTACGCACTGTTGATGTGTCAAAAGACATTCTAGGTTCTTGTCTGACCTTCCTCTTCTACCTAGCTTGCAGCCATTAGTAAAAACTTTCATTAGAAGTAGATATTCGTGTTGGCCACTCCAATCACCATTACCATTAAATGGAACACCATTTACGTATTGGGGTCAAATGTACATGATCATGCTTAGTGAACACTTTCCTGAGGCTGGTTTGGGCCTTTTGGCATTGAGTAGTATTGAGGTCCCTCTAAATAGTGTTGTGACATTGAGTTCATATGCAGGACCTCAATACAATTGGGGTGATTGGCATGGAGGATGCAAATATATGGCTTGAATTCAAATGCTTGTTCTTTAGAGGAGAAACACATGCAAGGAGGCAACATCTCAAGGGCAAATCGTACATACATTGATGGACGTCTAGATGTGCATGGAAACATTGCTGCATATATAAATAGTTCCATTGGCCACCCTCTATTGACGAATTGTGATTTTGAAGAACGCACCAATGGGAAAGAAGAATATTTTACTAGGAATGTAAAGGGCACTTATGTAATGGTCTGTGCCACTAGATCTATCAGGTTTGGGGAGGAATTCAAGTATAGTTTCAACCGTCCTCTACCCAAATGTTTGCAAAAGACAATAAGTCAAATGTGAAGATTTAAATTTTGTTGATATGCAAAGATGTATAATCCATGCATCTTGATTGTATTTGGTTTGTGTCATTAAATATGTCAAATTTTAGGAGCATTATTCGTCATTTGCCTAGATGTTTACATAAGATAATAAGTGAAACCTAATGAATGTGAAATTTATAAATATGTAAATATGTAGAAGCGTGCAATTCTTTGAGTTCATTGAATTTTAACAAGTTGAAAAGAAAAATGGTCTAATAGATACATTGGTATGTTCATACTTTTTAAACAAAGAGGTAATTTATATTTATATGCAACATTTAGATCTATCAAGGATTGGGTAGAAATGTTTATCAAGCATTGTTTCAACCTACTTCTTGTTATTTTGGTATATAGGATTCTTCATCCTCATTTAGCGTTGGAGACAATAATTCTCGTAATGGTTGACGTAGACGACGAATGCAATACAATGGTCCTCATATGAAGCAATTACCTCATCGTCTACGTCAAGGCTTAAAAGAGATGATGAAATTGATGAGCGCATTAATCAAGAGACTAATGCATCTGAATCTAGCTCATCTAGATCTACTTCTTCGCAAACAAGTTCCAACGATGAAAATGAGCTTCCAATGAATGATGAATTTGAAGTCATGGAAGACATGTTGGATGATATGTACGAGAACAATAGTGCAGCTAGACACAATGAACAAGATGAGGAGGCACTTTTGTCTAAAGAAGAAAAGAAATTACGAGAAGAATCAAAGACCGCATTGTATCTTGGAGCAAAGACATCTCGTTTGGCGACTTCTCTACTTCTATTAAATCTTCAAGCCAAATATAGATGGAGTGACCAAAGCCTCATATCATTATTTAATTAATTTTTTTTTCATCTACTTGTCATTTTTGCTTTGAAACAAAATTTACAATTTGGACATCTAGTGATAATTTTTTTACAATGACTTCTTTTGTCATGTACAGACTATTGAAAAACAAAATTCTCCCAGATGGGAATGTCATGCCTGAGACAAGAGATGAGGCACGAAAGATGTTGACTAACATCGGGATGGACTACAAGCAATATCATGCATGTCCAAAAGATTGTATTTAATATCGAGGAAGGTACAAATCACTCAAGAAATGTCCCATTTGTGATACTCCTCGATATAGAGATGATTTGCAAGGGGCAACCATTCCGTGCAAAATTTAATGACATTTTCTAGTAATTCCACGATTGCAACATTTATTTCGTTGTAAATCTCTTGCAAAACTTATGGACTGGCATGCACACCATACCTCTACGGATGGGATGATGAGGGTACCTTTAGATTCACCTGCATGAAAATACATCAACAAATAGTATCCAAGCTTTGCCAATGAGTCAAGAAATGTGAGATTTGGTCTTGCAACAGATGGTGTGAACCCCTTTGGTGTACGAGCAACTACGTGGTCCATTTGGCCTATTTGCTTGGTAAATTATAATATTAAAGGGACACATTATGTTGGCCTTATAATTCCTGGCCAACACAAGGTTAAGAACATGGATGTGTATCTTGAGCCGCTTATTGACGAGTAGATTTGTGGAAGGGGATAAAAGCATATGACATTTCGCGCCCCTTACATGAGAGGGAGTTTACACTACATGCCATTGTAATATGGACAATGCATGACTATCCAGGATTAGGTGAATGCTCAAGTAATCATTCAAACAATGTCTATCTTGTGTACATAGGAGTTTGTTTACAGTTACATACAGCTAGTAATTCCTAGCATTTACATGATATACTACAACGGCTAGAATTATTCTTTGACATATACTTTTTTTAATAGTGATTGATAGTATCCATTTGTTGGGCAGGCTTTCAAACGGCTGGAAAAAATGCTTGTTTTTTGTGCAGGCCAAATCTTGTGGGAAGATACTCTTATAGTCTCAAAAAAGTGGTTTATGAAAATCATCGTAAATACTTGCATGAAGGCCATCCATTCAAAGACACTCATAGAAGAGGTTTTAAAGGAAGAATTGAGAGAGAGATGCCTCCAAAGAGGATGTCTATGGAAGATTGGCGAAAACTATGGGAGAAATCTCAAGCAAAGCCAATCGATGGTGTGAAAAGATTATCTACATTTCATTGTTTGGAATATTGGAATAACCTTTTGATTAATCACCTACTTGGTCCCATGCACATATTTAAAAATGTGGGTGAATCTATTTGGGAACACTTGATTGGTGAAAAAGATACCATTGCTGCAAGGCACGATCTAAAAGAATCAAACACCAAAAAATAAATATTGGATAAAGGATGGTGAAGATCATGCTTCAAAAGTACCTTGGACATTCACTAAGGAGAAGCTTAACCATGTGCGCTCCATTATTTATGACATTACACCACCAACTGGTTTTGCCCATTCTCTATGGTCATCATTCACAATGGATGGAAAGTTGCAAGGTCTCAAATCTCATGATTGGCTAAAGATGATTCAATTCATCTATCCATTGTCAATTCACGGGTTATTGTCAAAAGATATTTGTGAGACCATATACAAACTATCAATCATTGTCAAGTATTTACATGTACTTGGTGTATTTTTTTATTAAGTATTTATTGACCGGAAATTCAAATAGACATAAAATGGATTGAATATGTTGCAGATGGACGTATTCAAAGGAAATCCATGAGCTGGATCTTCGCAAGAGACATGAGGATATGGTGGAGATTGTGTGCATGTTTGAGAGATATTTTCCGACTTCCATCATGGACTCGCAAGTGCATTTATTGGTGCACTTGGTTGAAGAAGTTTCTATTGTTGGTCCAGTGCACACTAGGTATAAGTGCATAAATTTTCTTTTGCATGTGTATTTAAACTAAATCAATTGATACATGAACTCATCAAATAAAACACTTATTTTTTTGACCATTCGTGACTTTTCGCCAACGACAGAATAGAGGTAGACACATGGCCACAAGTTCACATGATGTTGAGCCATTGCCCAAGCAATGCACTATAGAGTGGATGCATGGCACACTACAAAAAGCAACAAAAGAGAAACAAAAAATATCAAACGCAGAATGGGACTTTGCAAGAGGATGCGAATGGAAGGTATTATTCTTTAGATACTTTATTATTAGAACATTCTTGTTTATAACAATATTTGTTTAATCATTTTGAAAAACCATTTTCATTCACAGTGATTATTTATGAGATTCATGTTTGTCATGTGGCAGTGCAAAATGTATAATGCTATATGGGCTTTTGGTTTCCACTTTTGTGTTGAAAGGATTGATAACAAGAGACGAACACACGATTGTGGTGTAATAGCATCTTTCCAACAAGAAAGTCAAAGTAGTGCACGAGAATCGGAATCCCATCTTAGGAGACATAGAATACGTAGGAACTATACAAAATATATATGATGTGTCATTTGGTGAAAATGGACACTATTTTTTATTTGATGTGAAATGGTTCAAGGTAGTTTGTAGAGGGCCAAATGCAACTGTAAAATCGGATCCAAGTGAATTTTTTGCGATTGATTCATAAAAAACATTGAGCATGGAGTCCTTTGACACATTGGTGTTGCCTCGTCAATGTGAGCAGGTGCACATGCTATGCTATAATGTTTTTCATTTTATTGCAAGTGACTTTAGTATTTGAGTTTTCGATATGTTCTAAAATAATTATTTTTGCAGGTGTTTTTTCAACAAAATCGACTAAACAAGATATGGTGGTTCGTAGCTCAAGTTGAACCACGTTCACGACGAGTATTTGAGGGTGCAAATGTTGAGAATGAAATGGAAAACCTTCATTTTAACTATGAGATTGAGCTACCTAGAGATGTAGTAAATCTTCAAACCATACTTGAAGCACCCACTTCCAAAGATGTTGAGAATAGAAATTCTAATAGTCAGGATGATGAAATAAATTTTGAAAGTGAGAGTGATGATGAAAATCATCTAAGAGGAGATGAATTGCAAGATGCTGTCGCTGATGAAATTGATTGTTGTAATTCTGAATAAAAATTGATTATTGCAATTCTGAATGAAATTGATTCTTGCAATGCTTTCAAAAGATAGTTATTTAGTCAAAATAGAATCTCATTTATGGTCAAGTAAGTGAAAAGAATAGACATAGTTTGACTTCAATCCCATTTTTTTGGAGATAATGCTGGTGAAGATAGATGTACGGTTTTATGTTCCAAGAAAATTCTCATTTTTTAACAAATGTCGCAAAGGTAGAACATCACTAAAAGCATGTGAGTTAATGAAATCACCACCACAAACTATGACAAAATCAAGTGTTTCATCATAGTCAATCCCCTTGAATTGAGCATATCCCCCGACAACTAGTCTTGTTTTATTATTGTTCACACTACCATCTTGATTAAGCTTGATCTTAAAGACCCATATGCAAACAGTAGCATTATGTATCTTTGATGGAGGATCAATAATTTTACAAGTATCTCAAACAATGCATCATATACTCACTTTTCATTGCATCAAATCACTCTTTTGTTGCTATAGTTTCATTCACACTTGAAGGAACATCATCAAACTTAAGGTAGTAATAAGGGCAATAAAAATTAAACAATCATCAACTTGTAATTGCTTCTCTCTTTCTTGTATTTCAGTCTTGATGGTTGCATTTGGGTTCTGATACCATCATGTTAAAATCAGAGGTTATGAACCTCATTTGGATACTAAAACATTGAAAAAGCATCAAAGGTTTCACTTATATCTAATAGATAGAAAACTAGCACACAATTCAACCTATTTTGCATTTAATTAGCAAGAGCTTTTGAACACCACAATAAAACTAGAAATAATTGATTTTCACATCCTGTCACACACATGGAAAGTATAGTACTTTGTTCAGATTCAGATTTATTCATTAGACACAAAAAAATATCACATTCATCATTCATCGATTCCTCATTAAAGAGCAAACTTGCCAAAATCACCATCTCTTGATAATCTCTCAAAGTATGTACAAAATGAGCTCTCAATCCATATCAAATGATCTCAGATATGAGATTAGGGTAGACCCTAAACCCTTGGCTATCAAAGCCTTAGATCATGCATAATTACCGTCTTGGTAGCTCAAATCAACTGTCTTACAAAAGTAGGTGGCCGACAACATTATGATATAATTCACTTTAGAAAAATATTTATTTAACTAATTCCATTTCATTATCAACATGCAAAAAAAAAAAAAAAACCTCATCATAATATAATTCACTTTAGAACAAAAAAAAATATAATCTCATCATAATATAATTCACTTTAGAAAAATATTTATTTAACTAATTTCATGTCATTAGCAACATGCAAAAAAAAAAACTGTGTGAATAATCCACACAGAAGATCTCCACGCGTGGATATCTTTAACGTTCGACACGTGGATATCTTTAATGTTCGGTCCGGTCCAGCGAAGAAGCAGTACAAACTGAAATTCGCGTGGATTATCCACGCGAAAACTGCCTTCCGGTGTTGCCAAGCTTCCCTCCCAAACAGTTGCCGAAATTTTCAAAATTCAATTTGGCGTGGATAATCCACGCGCATAAATTTTTCGGCGCCGTGTCAGAAAAACACCCGTGGACTGGCCGAAGGCGTGTTCAATTTTTTTTTGGCGTGGATAATCCACGCGAACAAAATTTTGAAATAATGACTAAGTGTCAGGTGTCACGTGGATACTCTACGTGGATAAACACAGAGTTTTCTAGTTGTGAGGGTAGAGTTCGAATCTGATTCATGCAAAATTGACGATAAGACAAATAAGATCCTTGCACTCGACAAGAGACATGGATACTTATATAGATTGTGTTATTGTTATTTTAACATAAGTCAAGCTTTGAATACTTTTGTTCTAGCTAATACAACATTATTTGGGCACTATAGGCTTGGGCACTTGAATCATGCATCTATATTGAACATGTTTAGAAAATCTCTTGTACTTGATCTCAATTATCCAAATAAGAGAATCGATTTCCCTATCTCTCATAGTTGCATTGTTGGAAAGTAGACTATGATTCCTTTGAGGTCAAGTCATAAGCATATAGCAAAAGATGTTCTTGATGTTGTTCATTCAGACATATACAGCCCAATGCAAACTTTATATTTGGTTAGTGCAAAGTACTTTGTTACATTTATCTATGGATTTTTGAAAGGAATAGTCATTTATTTCATAAAGCAAAAATCAGAGGCTTTCAACCTCTTCAAATAATCCAAGGAGCGAAACTCATAACTAGTAAAAGAATCAAAGCATTGAGGTTAGACAATGGTGGAGAATACATCTCAACCAAATTTGAGGAGTATTGCCTTATCAAATGTTCGATTATTTTTCTATAATCCTATATTTAATCTGCATCCATTCATTTATCCAACTCTGTAGTTTTATTTGTGTTTCTACGCAATCTACATAAATACACGAGAATCGCTCAACATGTGGCTTCGACAACAATGAACTATTGAAGGTGTCAAAGGCTGTTTCCGTCTGTTATGAAGTTAACGACTTACCCGAGTTGGTTAGCAAGTAAATTTCCAAGAAGTCCTAACTAGATGGATGACAACTCATTGTGGCTAAGCTCTAATTGCAACCTATGATCTAATCAGTTGTCTTGATTGGATAAGCCTAAACCACATTCCTCATTAGTATAAATATTTGATCATGAAAGAGAGAGAGATAATGAACAATAGAGTTTCTACTTTGAATATTGCTAGCAGCGCTTATTGCTTATTAGCGAAAGTGCATCAAACAGAGTTATCAGTTACTCAAAGATAGTTTAGAGTGAGCGATTCTATCCGCTATTGTTTTGTAGTCGAATCATATGATTTGTACTACTTACTGAATCAATCATACCTTTTTATTGCATTCAGTATTATGTCAGAATGCATGCAAGCTTCTCTGAAGTTATTTGGTGTTTGTTAAATCTCTTATCGATTAGTTTGAATTGTCAAATATTTCGATAATGCAATATTCTATATCTATCAATTATACTTTGTAATTGTTTGTCTACAAAATCACTTTAGTACTAATGATTTCAAAGTTAGTTACTGAAAGTACAAATGTGACAATTGTCGCAATAGCTTTGTTCATTTTTTATCGGCGTAGTCATACATTAGAAGAAGGATTATTCCGTAGAGCCTGATAACTCGTCTTTCGACTTCAATTTTATTACTATCATATCATCTTTTCTTCTTCCAACATGGTATTAGAGCTATATCTAGTATCAGAGCAAGTTTGCTCATAATCTTCAATATATGGTATCAAATTTCAATATTGCCAACGAGTTGTGGGATGTTGTCACATGTATCGAATTGAAGCTTGAAGATGACACAATCAACTCTAAATGAAAATCGAAGGATGGTAAAGCTTTTGCGCTCATCATTCTCAATATATCAGACACTCAAATTGGCCATATATCTAAACTTCAAACTCAAAAGAAGTGTGGGACATCCTGAGCACACTATATGATGTGAGGGACGTGACTTCCAAGTTGAATCTCACTCAAGATGTCGAATGGTGAATCTCTTCATAATCACGTTAACCAATTCAAGCATCTCTTGTAGCATATGATAACTGTTGGATCAAGATGCAACTATGACATTGCTATCGAATTTGTCTTCTACGTATAAAAACTGGGTGATAATCATTATGACACACTCAGATGTAATTCTCACCAAATTTATCACTATGTTGTTGCTGAAGGATTGCATAATATTGAAAGCAAAGAATGCCAACAAGCCAGATCAGCAAGTGGATGCAGTTACAATATCATCTCAATCTCCCATACTCGACATGGAAGAAGGAGCATTTATGGTTAGAAACCAAAAGATGCAAGTCAATAACTATTGATTTTTGGATTATGGAGCTACTTAACATATGACTAGTCGTCGTGAGCATTTTCGGTCCTATACACCTTACATCACAAAGAAATTTGTTCATCTTGGCGACGATAGTACACATACTATTGAAGGTGAAGGCACTATAAGATTGATGTTCCAGCATGATCAATTCAAAATATATCAAATGTTTTACATGTACCCAAACTCTATAAATTTGTTTTCATTAAGTAGAATTATTGATTTAGGTCATAGGATAGAGTATGAGTCTGATCAATGTCGAATTGTCGATAGGACAAATAAGATCCTTGCACTCGACAAGAGGCATGGATACTTATATAGACTAATTTTATCGAGGATCAGTTTCACAATCTCAAAGGCAAGGGTAATATTCCTATAATTGAGCTATCGGACACTCTGATTGTTCCTGTCGAAAGTCCAAGTATATTACAAAACGGGCAACTTATCAATATCATATCAGAAGAAGATACTGAAGCTTAGCAACAACAGAACCAAGTTCTAGATAATCAGCCTCAACCATCTCCTAGAATATCTACAAGAGATCATAGACCACCTATAAGGTACATTGATGATTCTGTTTGTTATCTCATTCGAGAGCCAATGATTGCCAGAAAAACACTCGGTCAATCAAACTCCGATATTTGAAAAGAAGCAATTTTCTTTTCTCATCAAGAATCAAACATGGACTATTGTCGAATTACCTATCAGAAAAATGTAGTTGATTACAAATGGATATTCAAAATCAAATACAGCACAGATGGAAGTATTGATCAAAGGAAAGCTCCACTAGTAGCAAGAGGATTTTCTCATATTCCCAATAGTGACTACAATGAGACTTTTAGTTCTATGGTCAAGCATTCTTCAATCGGGACACTTCTATCATATGTTGTTGTAGTTAATCTAGAGATACATCAGATGGATGTATAGACAATCTATCTTAATGGAGTTATCACAGAAGATATCTACATGATCTAGTTATGTACTCAACAAAAAAAAGAATCATGTATGCAAACTCTATAAAGCACTTTATGGCTTGAAGTAATCTGCTTGAACTTGGTTCCAAAAAATCAACACTTTCCTTATCGAACATGCTTATAACCCAAGCACTTTAGAGAATGCCCACTTCAAGTCAGTACAATATTCTTTTATTGTTATTACCTTTTATGTAGATGACACACTGCTTTTTAACAATAGTGTCGAATTGATAAAAGATGTGAAGAAGATGTTGTTCTACATGACAAATATGGGCAAAGCTCATTATTGTCTCGGTGTTCAAATCCACAGAGATAGAGAGAAAAGATGGCTTTAGGTCACTCAACATTGTCGCAAAACGGTGGGCGTGAGCGCAGCGGAAGCTCGAAGCTTAGAGCATAGGCGTGTAGGAACGGAAACGCAACAATTAGCAGCAGAAATATTCAAGTAGAATAATTCATACAGTTTGCGCAAACGAACGACGCAGTAGTGAGACAAAAATTGCACTCTGATAAAAATCAACAGTGAGTACAATGGCTTGAAGTAATAACTTCAACTTGTTGAGCGTGATAACGCTGGCTACAGATAACTCTGATCTGAAAGAGAATTTCAATTAACACTTACATAGCTTGATTCAGCTAGTATATATATTTACAAGTGTCGAGAGACAAATATTTTACAAGCCTTTAATGCTATTTATGCCAGTTTGTATATGTACAAAGTTGGTAACCGCTAATCGCCTTTGGGATATTGGTTGTCTAGATGTTTCTAGGGTTGCTTATAAGTTGGTGACGTCGGTCTGCCAATGCAGCAAAAACACGAAAAGGTCAAAAAACCTGAAAAATCCAAAAAACTCGAAGGTGCCCTTAGACTGAAGGTCAGCAATTCCTGAAGGTGCCCTTAGACTAAAGTTGCCCTTAGATTAGATGTGCCCTTCTATTTAAGGCAGCGAAGAAGGTGAGAAAGCCGAAAAGTGCCATAGACTAAAGTCAGCGAAGAAAGCGAAGGTGCTTTAGACTAATGTTAGCGAAAAACAGAAGTTGCCTTAGATTTAAGTCATCGAAAAAGGCAAAAAAAGTCGAAAAGTGCCTTAGACTAAAGGCATCGAAGAAGGCGAAGGTGCTTTAGACTAAAGGCAACGAGAAACAGAAGTTGCCTTAGATTCAAGACAACGAAAATGTCGAAAAAGCCGAAGGTGCCTTAGAATGATTCTTAAGGCATTCTAACCACTTTGTCACATTTTTCGCGAAGGGGTGAAAAAGGCGAAAGAGGCAAAGGTGAAGGTGCCTAAAAATGGTTAAGGCAAAAAGAATCTTAAAAAAAAAAAATGTGAAGGTCCGAAAACATGTAGTCAACCTTCGGTTTTCAGGATGCTCATTACTTGAATGATTTGTTTAAGGCTGAGCATAAGAAATCTAACACTCCCCCTTAATGTGGATCTTGAAAAACTTTGATCTTCAGATTCAACACATCGTTAAATATGAGATGTTGCTCCTTTGATAGAGCTATTGTGAAGTAAATTGCTGCCATGTAGTTTGTTCTGCAGAAAATCAATTCTACTTCCTTGTTGTGCACTTTCTCTCTAAGGTAGTGATACCTGATTTCTATATGTTTGCTTTGAGAGTGAAATCTCGGATTGAGAGAAAGCACTATTGTGCTTTGATTGTCACAATAGATTGTTGTAGGAAGTGTTTGTGTAAGATTGAGGTTTGCAAGATGTTGCCTCAACCCGATTGCCTCTTTGGTTGCATTCGTGGCAGCTATGTATTTGGATTCCATTGATGATAATACAACTGAGGTCTGCTTTTGACTGTTCCATGAGATTGGACCTTGGTTGTATAAAAATTCAAATCCAGAAGTTGATTTTCTGGTGTCGACATCTCCTGCTCAATCCGCATCTGTGTAGGCTTCAAGGATGTTGGCAGTTTGGATGCCTTCGTAGCAGATGTTGAGAGTTTTCATTGCTTGGATGTACTTCATGACCTTTGTTAGTGCTTTCCAATGAGCTACGCCTAGATTTGACAGGAACTGCTGAGTGTACCGATCGAATATGCAAGGTCTGGTTTGAAGAGTCTGTTCCTTTGATAGCTTTAGTCCAGGGTCGAGTGGAAAGTGACTGGGTTTGCAGTTGGCCATTCCATACTTTCTAAGCACATTGTTGAGATATCGTTGCTGACTGATAAAGATCAGTCTGCTAGGTCGATCTCGTTGAATTTGGATTTCGAGACAATAGTGCTCTGGACCCATGTCAATCATCTTGTATTACTGGGCCAATATGCATTTTGTATCGTTCATCAGATTCAGATTATTACTGAATAAGAGTGTATCATCAACATAGAGAGTGATCATGATGAAGTATTCTGATACAAACTTGAAGTAGACATTCAAGTCTGCTGACTTTGGAATAAAACCATTCTCTATCAAAAATGCATTGATCTTCTGGAACCAAGCTCTGGGTGACTGTTTCAGCCCGTAGAATGCCTTGTTAATTTTGCATACAAGGTGCTGTTGCTTGTCGTTGAGTTTGTATCCCTATGGCTGCGTCATATAGATTTCCTTTTCGATGGTTCAATTGAGGAAAGTGTTCTTGACATCCATCTGGTGGACTTCAAGATCTGCTGTGGCTGCAAAGGAGAGGAGTAGGCGGATCGAAACATGCTTGACAACTGGACTGAAGGTTTTTGATCTAGATCTGGAATATGGGAAAAGCCTTTGGTGAGTAGCCTGGCCTTGTAACGATTTAGCCTTCCTTCAGCATCGTACTTTGCCTTGAATATCCATTTGCATGGAATTGGGTTACGATCCTTTGGCAGCTCAGTGAGTGTCCATGTTTGATTCTCTATAAGAGAATCAAATTCAATGTCCATCACTACTTTCCACTGGTCAGTATCAGAAGTAGACATCGCCTCAGAAACGGTGTTTGGTTCCTACACAAAGTAGCAGGCCGGATCATCCATAAATCTGGATGGAGGCTCTAGGCCTGTTCAACTTTCTGGGTTGAACTTTGTTCCTCTGATGCGGGTTGATTCATTGAGGTTCTGACTCATCGTCTGAGTTAGCATCGAGATTCTATAGTTGACTCTCTGGATCAGAATTTACTGGTTGTTCGATCCCAGAGTCAAATTTATCAGCAACTTTTCCTTTGTGGTCCATGAACTGGTCTTTCACAAAAATGACATTTCTACTAGTGAATGCCTTCTCGGTATCCAAATTGTAGAGCTTGTATGCCTTGTGGTCTGGGGAATAGCCGATGAAGATTGTTTTTCTGCTCTTGTCATCTAGCTTTTTTCTTAGATCCTCAGGGATCTAAGCGAAAGCGATGCATCCAAACACTTGAATATGTTTGAGTGATGGTTTCGATCCTGTCCACACCTCACAAAGTGCCTTGCCATTCAGGGCTTTGGTGATGGATCTATTCTGCAAGTAGGCAGTTGTAGTAACAACTTCTGTCCAGACCTTCTTTGAAAGAGAGGCATGGGCCATCATGCTCTTGGCACTTTTGATGAGTGTCCGATTCTTCCGCTCAGCTACACCATTGGACTGAGGTGAGTAGCTAGTTGTGTATTGTTAAAGTATCCCGTTGGCCTTGCAAAGCTCCTTGAATTCTGTGGAGATGTACTCTCCCCCTCCATTTGTGCATAGGGCCTTGATCTTCCTCTAGATCTGGTTTTCTGCTTGAAGGACTTGAATGCTTCAGATTTGTTCCTCATATAGTAGGTTGCAGTGCTTCCAGAGAAGTCATCAATGAAGGTTAGAAAATAGAGAGATCCCCCTATGGAAGCAGTCTGCATCAGGTCACAAATGTCGTTGTGTACAAGGTCAAGCAAGCCCTTGGATGTATGAACTGAGTCTGAACTGAAGGGACTTCTAGCATGCTTGCTGATAATACAGCTTTCACATGGAGAAGTTGGCTTGCTGACTGAAGGAAGATCTTGTACTAGACTCTGAACTGACATTTGTTGAATATTGTTGTAGTTAAGATGGCCAAGTTTGAAATGCCACAACATATCAGTTGAACTGGATGATGGATCCATTCTGGTTGGACTAGATCGTTGGTAGAAACAACGATTGTCTGAATACTGATGGCTGCGCATTTGCTAGAAAGTCATCTTGATAGAAACAAGACTGATAATCCGCAGTAGAAATGCAGATTACTGAAATGCCTACTCTGATACCATGTCACAAAACGGTGGGCGTGAGTGCAGCGAAAGCTCGAAGCTCAGAGCGTAGGCGTTTAGGAGCTAAAACACAACAGTTAGCAGCAGAAATATTAAAGTAGAAGAATTCATACAGTTTGCGCAAATGAATGACGCAATAGTGAAACAAAAATTGCACTTTGATAAAAATCAACATTGAGTACAATGGCTTGAAGTAATAACTTCAGCTTGCTGGGCGTGATAATGCTGGCTACAGATAACTCTGATCTAAAAGAGAATTTCAATTAGCACTTACATAGCATGTATATGTACAAAGTTGGTAACTGCTAACCGCCTTTGGGATATTTGGTTGTCCAGTTGTTTCTAGGGCTGCTTATAAGTTGGCGACGTCGGTCTGCTAATGCAGCAAAAATGCGAAAAGGTCGAAAAACCCAAAAAACTTGAAGGTGCCCTTAGACTTAAGGTCAGCAGTTCCTCAAGGTGCCCTTAGACTAAAGGTGCCCTTAGATTAGATGTGCCCTTTTATTTAAGGTAGTGAAGAAGGTGAAAAAGACGAAAAGTGCCGTAGACTAAAGGCAACGAAGAAGGTGAAGGTGGTTTAGACTAAAGGCAGCGAAAAACAGAAGTTGCCTTAGATTTAAGACAACGAAAAAGGCGAAAAAGCTGAAAAGTGTCTTAGACTAAAGGCAGCGAAGAAGGCGAAGGTGCTTTAGACTAAAGGCAGTGAAAATCAGAAGTTGCCTTAGATTAACGAAAATGTCGAAAAAGCCAAAGGTGCCTTAAAATGGTTTTAAAGGCATTCTAACCACTTTGTCACATTTTTCGCGAAGGGGTGAAAAAGGTGAAAGAGGCAAAGGGCTTTTGGAGTGGTTTCCAAGGCATTCTGGCCACTTGGCCACTGTCTCGCTTTTTTCGCTAAAGTGCAAAAAAGACAAAGGGGCCTAAAAATGGTTAAGGCAAAAAGAATCTTAAAAAGGGAAAAAAATGTGAAGGTCCAAAAACATGTAGTTGACCTTCAAATTTTCAGGATGCTCATTACTTGAACGATTTGTTTAAGGCTGAGCATAAGAAATCTAACAAACATAGGTAAATTCATAATATGCTAATCAGATATAATATGATGAATTACAAGTTAGCTCACTCACCAATGGACCCTAGACTCAAATTGTTGAAGGACAATGTCCTCAAACAAAAAAAAGAGAAGAAGCAGATGCGAGAGTACCCATATCATTTGATAATAGGTTCCCTCATGTACGCAATGATCTCCACCAGATCAGACATAGCTTTTGTAGTCAGTTCCTTAAGCTAGTATATGGCTAATTCGGGTATTGTACATTGAAAAGCTCTTATTAGAGGTTTGAGATATGTTTGAGCTACTATGGATAAATGCATCTATGATGGAAGAGTCGTGAGTGACAAACTCATAATATTTAGTGGTTTTTCATATTCAAGTTGGGCAAGAGATGAAATATACATAAATCCACATTTGGATTTACATTATTTCTCAAAAAAGGTCCAATTTCATGGAATAGTCACAAGCAAACCTCAATAGCTCTATCATTTATAGAATAAAAGTATATCACTGTCTCTCAAGCGACAAAGAAAATAGTGTGATTGAGAAACTTACTATCGGATGTTTGTTTGAAACAATATGATCCAACAATTATATTTTGTAACAATCAGAGTGCTGTTGCTTTGATAGCCAACCCTAGATCTCATTCTAGGACTAAGCACATTGATATTAAGTATCACTATGTTAGAATCAAAGTTCTCAATAAAGAGATAAGCTTGGAGTTCTATCAAATGCAAGACATAACGATAGATATATTTACGAAGGCACTGAGCTTGAATGCACACAAAAGATTTTGTGAAAAACTAAGTTTGAAGATCAAGGCATTCATGGACGATGTTGGATTATTATCCTTATCACTCTAATCTGATTAAAAGACGATGTTGGATTATTATTCTTATCACTCCAATTCGATTTTTAATCTACATCCATTCATTTATCTAGTTGCTACATATTCACTCGCATTATTGCACAAACTGCAAAAATACACGAGAATCGAACAATACGTTTACGATCACTTATGGCCTCTTGCGGTCTCCTACGAGCTCATAGACTTTTACGTTTACTTACGGCCTCCTATGTTTGCCTACAAGATTACGACCTTTCACGGTCTCTTATGGGCTCTTACATTTACTTACTAGCTTACATATTATGCTTACTAATGATCTTATGTTTTATGGTCGTTTATGGGCATCTTACGTTTGCTCATAGGCTTACATATAATTCTGACTAATTACAAACTTTTATGCGTGCTTACGGATATTCACTCTTACAACTACTTACGGATCCTTACAAATCATGACAATGACAATGACAATGACAAATAATTATTGAGAGACTATCGAAGGGTCACAAAGATTTTTCGACAGTTAAGAAAACATGTTACCACTTGTTTTGAAACGAACGACTTGCTCTAACAATTGTTAGCAAGCAACTGTTGTGAAACCTAACTGGAAAAGTGATAGTGCAATATGGCTACGTGCCAATTCCGATCTACAACTCGATCTATAGCTCAATATGGCTAAGTGCCAATTGCGAACTGTCTAAACTGTTGCCATAAGCCATCAATTGGATAAGCCCATGCGGAATTTCTAACTAGTATGATTAAGTGGTCATTTTTTTCAAGCTAAGTGATTTAATTGATATAATAAGCAAGATTAATTGTCGATTGACTTATTGTTGGCAGCATTGTAATACTTATTAGCGAAAGTATATCAAACAGAGATGATTAGTATTCAGAGTTGTTTCTAGTCCGCAGTTCCATTCGCTATTGTCTTGTGTTGGTAATTTATCTAATTTGTACATGCTACTTACTGAATTCAATCCTAAGATTTTATTGCATTCGATATTATTCAGAACGAATTTATGCTTTTCTGATCAATTTTTATCTTGTTTCGTTATCTTATTGTTTTGTTTGAGCAATCAAACACTTATGGAAATCGATACTCTAATCTGTTTATGTTTGTCTACATAATTGATCGCATAGATTTTGATGATTTCAAAGCTAGAATCAAGTAGATCAAACATGACTTGTCACGATAATATGGTTCAAATTCGATAGGTGTAGCCATGCATTGAAGAAGGATCATTTCATAGAGCCCACTAGTTCCATCTATTGAATGCAGTTTTTGCTATCGACCTTTTTTTTTTCCAACAAAAACCAGCCCTCCTAAATGCACGACAATCGTCTATATAAAACAAGAGTTTTCTAGCACTAACAGAGAGCGATAGTAGAACTCAAAACAAAACAACATTAAACCTACTATAGAACTAAACATATATTTTGTAGTGTATGTGTATTGCAAAAATTGGCACTACCTTCAACAATCATGCAACAGGAAGGACATATGGCAATATAGTATAATAGGCAAAGCATAATTATCATATAGTATTAGGGCATTGCGGCTTTTGCAACTACTATGCCCATGATTTTTAACTCCTAGGTCTTTGGATCTTCATTTGAGCCTTGCATTGCCTAACATGCCCACCACACATCCATTTTGATCCCATTTTCTAGCTGAGTTGATTGAGAGGTGAAATTTGTGGTGATTACAGAAGTTGATTGGCATGTGTATTGGCAATGTTGATTGAGAGGTGAAAAATGTGGTGATTTCCTAGCAAGCTGAAAGAAGCAGATGTCAAACCGCTTCATAATTTTGGGCATTTCTATAGTGGGAGCTATAGCTTGTGTTATCGTCCTTAGCTTCCCTGCTAGTGATGGTGCTTTCTATATGGCAAGGGGTTATAGTTAATTCACATGCGACCATCACCCACAACCCTTGCACTTCTATTTTCAACTCCTCTCTAACACAAGGCTTCCCAAAGTGATATCTCTTCTTGCTGCTACTTCCAAAACAACATTCAATAGCAAAATAAACCACCTTTCCCTTCTTGTTCACACACAACTATTGCAAAGACACCAAATTTTGACTAAAAAGCTTAGCAAGGATCTTTTTGAGCTCAGCACGGGCCTTTTCACAAGAACTATTTGTTGGAAAGGAAAAAATGAAATGAGTCGGTTCGATAAGTTGAAGACTGTAAGCGACCTATTGAGCGCATCAGAATAAGCCTTCTTTCCTAATGCATGACTTTGTCTATCAGTATCGAACAAAGCTATAATGACCGAAGTCACATTCAATCTTTTAGCAACCAACTTTGAGATCATTAGCACTAAAGTGAGTTCATAGCCAAACAATTATGTATTGAATATTGTAGTGTAACAGTTGATCTATTCAACAAAACAGACAAAACAATAAGAGATTTATCAGTTACAAATAACTATAGAGAAGCATCCATTTTGACATGATACTGAATGCAATAAAAGAATAGATTTATTCAGTAAGTAACATGTACAAATCAAATGATGAGAGTGTTGTTCTTCGACGTGGTCAACTAACATGTACATTTGATTTGTACATGTTACTTACTGAATCAATTGGATGATGTTAGATATGTCGGAGCCACCTGTTGAGCGATTCTCGAGTATTTCTACAGACTGTATAGAAACACAAATAAAAAATACAGAACTAGATAATAAACTTGGATGAAGATTAAAAATTGATTATTCGGATGAATCACTCCAATAGTAGAATAATCCAACACTCCCCCTTAATTTGAATCCATGAATGCTTTGACCTTCAAACTTAGTTCTACACAAAACTTTCTGTGTGCATCTAAGCTTAGTGCTTTAGTGAAAATATCCATTGTCATATCTTGCATTCGACAATACTACAAGTTTACCTCTTTATCGAGAACTTTGCTTTTGACATAGTGAAACTTAATTTTAGTGTGCTCCTAGAATGAAATTTAGGGTTGGCTGATAAAGCAATATCACTTTTATTATCACAAAATAAAGTTGTCAGAGCATATTGTTTCAGATAAACATCTAAAAGTAAGTTTCTCAATCATACTGCTTTCTTTGTAGCTTGAAAGGCTGCAATATACTCTGATTCAGTGGAAGATAGAGCAATCGAAGTTTGCTTGCGATCGTTCCATGAAATAGGACCATTGTTGAGGAATAAAGTAAATCCAAAATTGGATGTATGAGTGTCTACATCTCCTACCCAACTTGCATCTGAATAACCACTGAGAATATTGAGTTTGTCGTTGTCGATTGCTCCATAACAAATGCAAAAGTCCATAGTAGCTCGAATAGATCTCAAAACTTTGATAGGAGCGTTGCAATGTGTGAAAATCTATTGAGTGGGGAGATTTTGTAGGTTTTGGAGCTCAGAATCATTAGTGGGGAATGAAGACACAGTCCCAGAGGCACCAAAAAGGCCAGGGCAACATCAGACATATTAAAAATCTATGAAGTGGGGAGAATTTTTTTAAAAATACTTTCTAGCTTTTGTAAAAAGTGTCATTTGTGAGAGAGGTTTGCCAAAAAATCTCTCATTTGTCTGTTTGAGGAACTACAGGTCACACTAGACAATGTCTAGTATTACCATTTAGAGTTTATGAGGTTTCATACTTTTCACATTATTGATTTTTTGTCTTTTTGAACGATCACACACTTCAAAATCTTTGCAAAAGAGACGGCGTAACCGCTGCGCCGAATTGGGAAATCTAGAATATTTCCTCTGAAAGTTCTTATATTCTCTCTACTTTTCATCTTGATTCATACTACTATCGGATTGACGCCCCAGAGGTAAAGGAAATCTTGAGGAATCGTACATCCGCGCGTCATACCGATATTGCATATCCGTACCATTATCGGATCCATGCGCGCGAGCTAAAGAGAATCTCAAGCAGTCGTACCGATATCAGGTCTACAACCAAAATATATATATATAGTTCTGTGGTGTGATAAATTTCGTGATCCGGACTCATCTATCCAGTAATGGCAACTCTAAGTGAGAGTGTCCTAAAGGAGTCAAGCAAATTGGAAGGAGCCGGCAACTATGCAGTTTGGAAATTCAAACTGAAGAACATTTTAATGGAAAAGGAGTTATGAGAGATCGTGACAGACAAAGAGACAAGGCCAGTGATTGAAGAAGATCGGTGGCATTTGATAGGAGAAAACAGAAAGCACAAAATGTCATCACTTATCAGTTAGAGATGCAATTATTCCCTATATTTTGGATTCAAAAGGATCGAAAGAATCATGGGATACATCGAAGGCATTGTTTGAAACGACAAACACATCTCGAATACTATTTCTGAAGACAAAGTTGCATACATTGCGGATGGATGATGGAGCAACTATTGAAGTACTCCAATGGAAACCAATACCAAACTTTCTCCATTTGATGAAGCTGAGAAAGTTGATGCATACTTATATAGGTAGTTAGATGGGTAGTTTAATCTATTTGACACACACACGTCCTGATATTGCTTATGTTGTTGGTGTGGTAAGTCAATTTATGCAAGAACCTAGTCAAACTCACTGGAAAGCTGCAAACGTATTTTGAGATATATTCGAGGCACATTAAATTTTGGCTTGAAGTATGATCAGTCTGAAGTCCTAATGTTGGTAGTTTATACAGATGTTGATTAGGCAGGAAATATTGATGATAGACGATCTACCAACGGTCATACATCTAGCTATGGTACAGTTGCTATTTCTTGGAGCAGCAAGAAGCAACCTACAGTAGCCTTATCTTCGATAGAAGTTGAGTATCGTGCACTTAGCAATGCTGCACAAGAGGTAATGTGGCTGCGAAGACTGCTTACTGATTTGGGTCAATCACAGGTGAATGCTACAACTATATATTGCAACAACAAAAGTTGTATCCATTGTCGGAAAGAGGTGTGCAGAAGATAGGCGAACTCGAAAAGAAACGAACTCAAAAAACGAATGAAAAATAATTCGAGTGTCTAGAAGGAAACTTTTTGTGCGTGGCGGAATAAACTATCTTCCTCTTTCTCAATGCATGACTACGCCTATCAATTTCAAACAAAAACAATAGTGATAGAAATCATGTTTGATCTTATAGTAACTAACTTTGAGATCATCAATACTACAATGATTACGTAGCCAAACAATAATGCATTGAATTATCAGACAAATAATTTGTCGCGAAGAACTACAGAAAATGCATACATTTTGAGATGAAACTGAACGCAATAAAAATGGTATTGATTCAGTATGAAAATGAAACATAAGTAAATGAGTACAATAAGTTGCAGATTGAAGCCGCATACTCTATACTATCTCTGAACGGCTAAAACGAAAGTCTGAATTAAGCACAATGCTGATAAGCAGTAGCGCAATAGCAATCTCTAAAAACAACTCTAAGAAGTGAGCTAGAATGCTCAAGAGTGTTCAAGCTCATAGGCTTGAGAGAGAGAGAGAGCTAACTATTCAATGCTTCTTGTTCATAACTTGAAAACTGTATGAATATGAATAGCTAGTTATACTAAAAAATTAGGTCGTCAATTGTGATTGCCAGTTGGCTGGTACCCGTTGGCATCAATCTAGTTCCTTCTCAGTGATTGTTGATAAGCGGTGGAAATTGGTCGTAAACAGTCTGTCTGCATAAACGAACTGAAACTGTCACTCTGCAAAAATGAACTAAAGCTGCCACAGGCGAAAAAGGCGACAATGTCGGGATTTTGCGAAAAAAGATGACAATGTCCTTAAATCCCATTTAGGGAAGCCCTACACTTTTGCTAGAGTCATTTTTTTTAATATTTGAGGCACTTTGAAAAAAGTGAGAAATGCGACTCTGCATATTTACTCGTAATTCCTGACAGGCGATAGTGTCGCTAAAATGCGAGAAAGGCGACAATGTATTTTTACTCGTAAATCTTGACAGGCTAAAAATGCGACACTATTGTCAAAGTCCATGTATTTCTGCTGACTGTGTAAAAACACTTGTAAATCTGCAGACTGTGTAAGAACATAGGAAAATCCACAAAACTGGATAAACATTGGATGAAGATTAAAACCGACTAGTCGATTAGTAAGAAGGAGAATAATCCAACATCCATCTTGCCAGAAATCCAATCTAGTTTTTTGTAAATCTGAAGATCAAGTGGCTGATAATTTTACTAAGTCTTTAGGTAAATGTGAATTTGAGAACCTTCGTAGTCTCTTAAGAATAGAAGAATGTAATTTTATCATTGAGAGAGAGTGTTAGAAATCAATGATAAACTTCTTTGTTACACTTCTTGGTTACTGTTCACAATGTACTTTATTATTGACAGCTATTACCAGTTGTAACTAGCCATAGGCTAGTCTAGTAGTCTACACCTAGGTTTTCTCTCTCTATCAGGGTTCAGGGTTTATTTGTAAATTTTACATTCAGTATGATTTAGTGTGATAGAGTGATATTGCGTGTTTTTTGTCTGCCTCCTTACCTGGTGATTGCTTATGGTGAATGCTTGATGTTGCATATCTGATGCTTGACAGTTTCACCAATTATTGTCGTTCAAAAAAAATGGCAAGATGAGAATTTGTGTGAATCTAAAGGCCTTGAACAAAGTTATGCGGAAGGATCATTTTCCATTACCTTTTATGGAAAGCATATTAGATCGCCCTTTTCCTTTGAATGTGCTGAATGTAGCTTGGATATCAACGAAACCCATACCAGATCCAATTGAAGATGAACTTATTCATATGAGTCACGCCTTGACTTATGATGACAATGCAGATCTTACTGATACGCAGGTTCTAAATCACATGGATCCTACCAGATTTGGAGTACGTGATATTCCTGATGAACCAACAATAAAACCGGCAAAAGTAGTTATATTGAAGGAAGACAAGATCACAAGATCAATGACGAAGAAACAAGCTAAGCGACATTATAATATGGTCCTGAAATGGGAAAGTCCACCTCAAAAGGTTGATTCGAAGAATGTGCCACTCTTATTGGATAAAGGCAAAGGGAAAGTCAAGGATGATTCTTCAAGTCAGAATTCTCGCAAGACATCACCATCTAGGAAGTCTTCACCTTCAAAGAAGAGTCCATCTTCTCGGAAGTCATTGCCTCCACAATTCATTTTTGCTAAGAAAGTTAAGCGAAGATCCAAGGCTAATCCTTTTGACAAAGAACAATCAGAGGAAGTCCAACATGATATGCCAGAGCATTTCAAATGTTATACTCTTGATGATGTGGTTATCATGTTACCAAAATCACATCGTGAACTTGAAGAACAAGTGCCATAGCCGAAAGATGTTTATGATGGCCCAACTAAAATGCAGCCTATGAATCTTTGCGAAACAAGGAGACCCATAGAAGATTGTACAAGTTGGAGCACAACTTACTCCTGAAAAGTTTCAAGAGCTACAGACATTGCTTATCAAGTATTAAGATTGCTTTGCTTGGACTTATAAAGATCTGAAAGGGATTTTGACATCAATTATTGAGCATACCATACCCTTAATACCTGATGCAGTTCCCAATGTCACAAAGTTCTATCGTTGTAATCCTAATGTTATGGATTTGATAAAGAAAGAGCTACAGAGATTGCTTGAAGCCGATTTCATTTATGAAATCGAGCATATTGAATGAGTTTCACCAATTGTCATTGTTTCTAAGAAGAATGGAAAATTGAGAATTTCAAGGCCTTGAACAAGATGCCTCGAAATATGCTATTGGATCAGTTTTGACACAGCCAGGTGAATACAAGAAAGACTATCCCATACGATTTGCAAGCAGACAACCTACAGATCTAGAGAAGAACTATTTGACAACGGAGCGTTGGCCATGATTTTCTCTGTAAAGAAATTTTGACATTATCTTATGGAAACGCACTTTGCATTTTATACGGATCACCAGCCGTTACTTTACTTAATGAACAAGATGTGTAATACAGGGTGTATTGCAAGATGGTTAGTATTATTAACCGAATTTGACTTTCAAGTCGTGGTTTGAAAGGGAAAACAGTATTATCTCGCCGACCATGTTTCAAGAATTGAATCCGTGCCAGTTAATACTGAAGTGGATGATGAATTACCAGATGCTGCATTATTTTATGTAGAAGGAGTGCCTAAGTGGCCAGTGATATTGTGGAGTATCTGATGCTAGGTCAACCTAATAACTCCTTGACAAAAGTATGAAAGAGACAATTGATTCATAAGGCTCAACCTTATCAATAGATTGCGGGACAATTGTATCGTCGCGGAATGGATGATAATCTTCGAAGATGTGTTTTACCGCATGAAGTACCTGATTTAATCATGTTACTATGGAAATCTGGGTGAATGACAACTCGTTCAATTCACCGATCCGCTTAAGAGCATCTGGAAACTGATTAGAGCTGTCACTTATATAACGGATTTCATGATCGAATTCTTGCATCACTTCAGCCCATCGAGCTTTTCTCCCTCGAAGATCATGTTGGCTGCAAAAATACTTTATAAACTTACTACCATACAAGTAGTGTCTCGAGGTTTTAAGTGCATGGATTACAATAAACAATTTCTTTTCCTGCGTAGTATAACGCAACTGAGAACCAGTGAATTCTTTGCTCCCAAACTCTAGTGGCCTATCCATTTGTAATAGAACTGCTACAACTACAATATCACTTGAGTCTGTTCTCATGACGTAAGGTAAATTTGGATTTGCAATTTGTAACACGGGAGCTGAAACAACCATTGTTTTTCTCAAAACATTGATTCAATTCCTCGTTAGGTTGATTCCTCTTTTTCTTTTTATTAATAAATCCTTTTCTCAGATTATTGAGCGGAGTTGCTAACTTAGCATAATCCTCAATAAATCTCTTGAAGAAAAGTGTATATCCTAAAAATGATTTTACTTGTCTCACAGTTCCCATAATTGGCCACTCAATCACAATCTTGATTTTATCCTCGTCAATCTTGATCCCATTAACTATGAACTTATGACCAACTCTTGCTTAAAGAATTCACACTTGGATTCTTTAGCGTTGAGTAACTCCCATCGGAGTTTCATCAACATGATTCTTAGGTGCTCTATCTGTTCCAGAGCATTCGTTAATCCAAATGGCAACACTAAGAACTCAGAATGACCAAATCTAGAACAAAATCCATTTGGACATCTTCCAACTTAATTCTTATTTGATGGTACCCTATCCTAAGATCAATCTTGGTGAAATACTTAGCTCCACCCAAGTGATCTACAAGGTCATCCATCATGGGTAATGGATATTTATTCTTGACAGTCACCTTATTTAGCCTCTTATAATTAACACACATCCGAAAACCTCCATCTTTCTTCGTTTTAAGAAGAACATGAGCATCCCATGTAATTTACTAGGTTGTATATGTCCCATCCTCAAATAGTTTTCTATTTGATTTGAAATCTCTGTCTCTTCTTTCTTAGAAAACCTACAAGGTTGTCTAGAGACAGGTTGACTTCTTGGAATTAACTCAATCCTATGGTCTACTAGCCTAGACAGTGGCAAACGATGAGGTAATTCAGATGGAAAAACATCCCTAAATTTATTTATGATCTGTTCTTTTATTGCTTGTTCATGATCTAAATTGATTGAGTTAAGAATTGTGAGAATTCACAACCATTTAGATTAATTTCATGAACATCCACAACCAGAATAGCAATTATAAAAAAAACTTCATACTCAGAATAATCCAATGCTTCCATTTCATTAACTTTAGAAAACTTATCCAATGGACATACAAAATTACTGCCAAATAATGTACTATCTTATCACCCTCTTTGAAAGTGAGAACATGTTTCTCAAAATCAATTATCAGAAAAGGCAATTTACTAAATAACCACGCGTAATCTAAAATTAAATCAATACAGGCTAGATCTAAAACATGAAAATTAACTAATTCTATGTGTCCTTACATCAAAACTGAGAGCTTTAGGACTTTTACGTTCCAAGTCTCAACTATGCTCCTAAAGCTAGATAAACTTTATATCTATGATTGCTGGCTTCAATTGCCAGGCTGAGTTTCTACACAAGATGGAAATTAATAAAATTATGAGTTCAACCACTGTCCAATAGAATACTCACTTCTGGATCTTTATATGTGCCAGTTAAATGAAAAAGTTCATTAGGAAAGAACTAAGTAGTACTGAAAGAACATTCACACTCACAATCTGTCAGGTTGATTTCCAAAGTCTTACCATTGCCTCCTGGGATCTCAATCATATGAGCAGACATTTTCTTCCTTTTTGGACAAAAGTTCATCATATGTCCAGGCTGCTTACAAACGAAACATAAGTTATCTTTTTTAGCCTTTTCTCGGGACATAGATTTCTTTAATCTCTTTCTCTTTAGCTTCTTGGGTTCCGACGCTGCTTGATCTAATTCGTCAAAATATTTTGCTTGGTCTGAACCACGCTTCTTCCCCTTCTTGGTTTTCAAAGCAATTGGAATTTGCGCAAACTGCTTCCTGGATGCCACCACTGTGGAATCATATACTTTCAAAATCTGAAACACATCCTTGAGGCTTTGAAGCACATTTCCCTGCATTCATTTTGATAGTCGGCTGGCAAAACTGCCAAACTAGTGACAACTTTGTATCGAATGATGGAACCCTATTCCGTAGGTCCATAAATTCCTGGATATAGGAGTCCAAGCTCTTTGTACCCATTTTGCAATTCACGAACTTCAGGTAGTAGTCCACGTCATCCACTATCACGAAAGCTTTTTTGAAGACTTTTGCAAAAGCATCCCAGGTAGTTGGCTTCGCCGGTAAATCTCACTACCACAATGACACTTTGCCCCGTAAGAACAGCACGACACTTTCAATTTTCTTCTCATATGGAACTCCATGCATGCCCCACTCAACTAGCCAGTCTTCGATGACTTGAGGTATATTCTCCTTCTTCTCTCCTGAATAAATGTCTGGCTGAAAATCAAGATTGGGTGAAGACATCAATTTGACCTGGTTCAATAGAACTTCCATTTGTTGGTCTCTCATCTGATTATGATTATTTATATCATTGAGCGTCGTACTCAACTATTGACAAATCACCATATAAGATGGTGCAGCTTAATTTGAAGTTTCTTTGGCCATCTCAATTTATCTATTCCTGGAAATTACTAAAATTAGTTAATATCAGATTAACTTGTAGTGAAGTACAGTTGACCAAATTGACTGAAATTGACTCCAACATGGTCAATTCACTATTTCTAGTATATTTCATAGGTAATTCAAGAAACTGGAAAAAACTAAAATTTTTGAATTTTTGCACTTTTATTTTATTTTTAAAATTTTATGTTATTTAAACACTGTCAGTTTTTAGGCAATCGAAATTGAAAAAATGATTCATTGTTCAATTCCTAACCTTACTAAATTAATTTCTATCAAGCATGCATGACATGCGACATTAACTGAATTTTTTTTTTGACTTTATGGAATTTTACATAAATTCCAGTTCTACGGGAATTGTCAACCATAAACCCATATTTGTATCCTATCAGTCAGAGCACATGCATATAACCATTCAAAATAGATCTAAACCACTCATGCATGTCAAAATCACTTTGAGAATCAACATGCAAACATTCCATGCAAACAATGTATCACAAATTAGAAAATTGACTTGCATGCAATTAGAACAATTCAAAATTTTGCCAATTTTACTCACAAAATTGCAAAACTTCAGATGATCATATCTTTGGCTATAGGACACCAAATTAGGTGCTGTAAAGCTTAGAACAGAAGGAGAACTAGTGGACAAGACACTTGCCAAATAAGTTGGACACCTAGGATTCACACGTGTGAGATTAGAACAGCCAAAGACCTATAGTAGGGTGCACTTTTTGTAGACCAAATCTTCAAAAATCATGCAAACACCTCCCCAAGCCAAAAAAGTGATGCTACCAACAGTCTTAAATGGTCAATTAGAGTTCCATGAAGCTTTCATATAGGTCCTATAAAGCAGTATGGGCTAAAAACCATGATTTCTTGATTTGTAGAAGTCAAAATAGCTTCAAACTTAATGAAAATGAAACTTAAGCCTCCACCCACCAATTTACTAGTCTGATAGCTTGCTGGGAAGGTAAAAAGGAATACTAATCATTCTCTAAAAAATTCAGAATGATTCCCTTATGGATTTAGAGAAATCCATCTCCCAAAAATCACCAAAAATGGTCAATTTTTGCTCTTTTTTTGACTTCCTACAAGTTCAATTGTTGGAATTCTTGGCTCTAACTTCAAGGAAAGCTTCTAAAGACTACGATTCACCTCTTTACAAGCTCTACTTGGAGTTTTGGCTTTTTTCGGTTTTTTCATCAACATTGGATAGTAGGTGGCAAGAAACGTTTTCTCCAACACATGCAAACCAATTTATAGGATTATAACCATCTAATTGACCTGATCTTGCTGGGTTTTGGATCTTACTATATATGTTGTGTCAAAAAGCATGAAAAAACAAGCAATTTTGACCAAAACATAGCCTAGAATCCTAAATCATGGGAAGATCCAACATGCATCATTAATTTCAACTCTAACGTGGAAGTACACACTTGTTGAAAAATTCAGATCTACACTAGTTTTGAGTTACACAAGCTAAAGCTCCAAAACAACAACACAAATTGGTTTTTTAGCACAATTCTCCATAAACCACAAAGAAATTAAGAGAGACATGGATCATGCAAATTGAAATTGGGAAGATCCACCAACTTGCACACTAGTTCCAACTTTTAGATGAGAATACTAGTTGATCTCCACCACAGCTCCAATGAAAAGCACCACCTCTCTAAGTTCTCCAAGCTTTGTAAGCCTTGATCTGTTTTTGACAAATCTTTGAAAAAGTGCACTCTCCTACTTGTTTTTCCAGCATTAATTACTTGCACTTGTGACTAGCATGGCCTAGGCAATTATTATTGTCCCATATGGTCATGAAACTGGCCTTAAATTGAAATTTATTTTTGGCGTAACTAATAAGCTCAAACACATGAGCATTAAATATGCACGTCAGGATTGTTTCAAATTCTCTATACGTGATGTGGACATAACATTATTCTCTCTTTAAACAAGTTCTATCCTTAGAACAACAAAGAAAGTTAGAAACCTATTTTCTAAATTTCAACACTTATCCAAATAATAATGATGTTTTAGTCTGACCTCACATGTAAACAAGTACTTAGAATTAGAATTATTTTTCAATTGATTATTTGCTCTAGAATACTATCTCAATTTTTGGAATGCACTAAGTTATAGATCTTCCAATTGGTTTTGATTCTCTCCAAGTGAATAGCATCACCTTCTCTCCAATTTACCTAAAAAATTGGGCGAATCACCACCTTATACTGGATATCAAAGTTCACAAGTTAAAGAAACAAACAATTATAATCCAAAACTGTTCACAATTTTTCATAGATAATTCGTAATACTTATTGGTACGGATACCCTTAGAATGTCCAAAATTCTAAGGCATAACAAATTAACCTACTAGAATCTCCAGGAGATAAGATCCAAATGATTTTAACTCAGTCTTGAGTGTCCCATATACTCTCATGAGTTAAATGCCCATGTTTCTAGCATCTCATGCAAGAATACAACAACCATTTGAAACTTGATAGATTTGACAATCAGAGATCTTGGTTGAAGATCATACACAAGTACCTATAGACTACAATCTTTAGTAGAGTATAATCCACTAAAGTAAGGAAACTCTCCACAAGTAGAATAAATTACTTCATGAGCATGCCTGTGAGAGACATACGTTCTTAGTAAAATCACTAGAACAAAGAAAAGTTAGATTTTTCAAATAAGTCTTTTGACTCATTCAAAAAATCGAGAATTAATCATCATCATTCCTAAGAATTGTTACATATAAGTACTTATTTATGATCCGTCATACATAAATAATTAGAATCTTATGACTCATCAATCATAATTCACTAGATTTGAAACATAGATTTAATCATTAAAGGATACTAGAGTATATGTCTAACACACAACTTAGAGAAAATATAAGTATCATTCCAAAGTCTCGTAAAGCATACACGTTATTGGACTTTAAAAAAAAAATCAAATCAAATCCTTAATAGAAATATGAATTATTCAATTGTACAATCAATCGGGTAATTAAAGATAGTAGGAATACCAAAGCTGTAATGATAACTATCTTCAACTACAAAAGAAATCTCAAATTACTATCCAAAATTGAATCTAGATATACAATGTTCCGTTGAATCTCCTTTTGAACTCCGTTGTAGTTCTTGGGTTTGTTAATTTTTGTCATTCAATTGAGTGCTCTAGGATATTGTCACCAACAAAATGAGTCAATTTTTCCATTGAGAATCATTCCGTTTCCAAGAATTTTTTTATAGTCTATGCACATAACTTTTATTAACGAATCCCGATGACTCATAGATTATGCATCTTATAAGCAATATAGTCAAAACAAATAGTTCTTGAAAATTTCTCTTCACATTGCTCATTTAAATCGATTAAATTTAGTCAGGAGTAAGTCAACTACTCAAGTGATTTGCCAATGATTCAGAAATCTCAAATGTCTAGGTGCCGAATTTGCTTATACCAATATAGCACAACATTTAGGTTGTTTTCTAAATCATCTTTGAGTCAACGTTATCCTTTCACAAAAAGACTTATTAATTTGCAAGTAGTTCGAGCATTATTATTTGTTCATATGTCTATGTTCAATATCTGGTTTAAGTATATCATTACAAGATTAATTATGCGCATATAGAATAATCTTACTATGATCCAATATATTTTCTCATATCAATATCTGGCAGATCCTCTTTATGCAATCCCCATGCAGGTCAACTATAAATAGGTTACAGCTCTTCATGCATACCTCTGCACTACTCCATATGTCTCAATTAGAGTGTCTAGGTCCTCTCAAGGTTATTAGTCACCAACAGGCCTTGACGTGGAATAAAATCTAGGCGTGACCAATAATCTCGAACACTGGAGGGCCGGTCTACCATATTAGGACTATTCCATGTCCTTAGCATAATATGGCCATAACAAGAATGATCATGCTCAAAGCATGTGGACCCAAAGTTTTCCAATACAAATAATGTTTCATTTTTTATGACACTATTTAAACTATTACAAAAATAGTTATTGAATGAAATTGTTTTATCAACAACAAATGGACATTTGAAAGCATCCATTTTCATTGTCTTGTCATAAAAATTACTAAACATCATAGATCTTAAAGATAAGCAACAAGTCACTCCATGTTTACTAATACTATCCAACAAGTATTCAAAGATAGTAGACTCTCCAATGCTCACCATCCTTGTAAGATGCACACTTGAATAGAAAATTTGCATGCAATTTGATGACTCGGCCTTTGTCATTGATTTTCTCAAAAGATCATTGCTCACATTCATTTTCACTCAATGAAGTGCTAGCCTAGATCTCTTTTTGTATCTCACTAATTCCTGTGCACCTAGAGGTTCATCTTCATCCTCAACCAGAAACTCATAAAGGTCTTGGAGCACCAAAAGTGACTCCATCCTAACCATCCAAATAGCATAATTTGTAGAATTCAATCTCTCACTAGCTTCTAGAAGGTATGCTCCAGTAGAACCCATCTTACTAGTGACTTCTACAAACAAGAAATAGATTTAATTGACTTGAAACTCACAAAGGTCTCACACTTGCAGTGTTTCACTCAAATTTGATTTCTAATCCAACAAATGGACTTATAATCATAGTTCTATCACTCCCTCAAAAATCTAGAATGAAGATAAGAAGAAGTGAAAACTACTTTCAAACAAATCTTGCCAAGAAATGGATTTGATTGTCTCTAGAAACTTACTAAGGTCTCTCCCTTGTAGTGTGTCACTCAAATTAGATTTCTAATCCAACAAATGGACTTATAATCTCAGTTCTAGCACTCCCTCACAAAGTTGGAATGAAGATAAGATGATGATGAAGCTTCTTTTTGACCATAGGTTGGGCCGAATAAGATTGGAATATAATACAAAGATGGATCGAAATGTACCTATGGTAAAAAAGAAGCTTTTAAATTTTGACCCAATATTAGCCATAATTTCAATCGACCTTATTTTCAATTGACCCTATTTGTATCTCGACTCAATTCGACTCTCGATTTGATTTGATACTAAAATATTCTCAATTTGATATGATCCTTATTTGATTGACCCTGATCTCGATACAATATTTTGACCTAGTCTAAAGAAATCTGTGTATTAACAATAATGTACCACATGTTTAATGCTACATCATTACACATTTTTTGATGTGAAAGGTGTTGGATGAGACTACTCAATCAATTATAAATTGACATGTATCCAATTTAACTTGACCCTATCAATTTCAACCCATTTGGATCCAATACTATGAAGTAATTGAAACATGCTCACTTGTGCACTTCACATAATCAAACATATGAGCATAGTAGCAAAAGCATTTTTGTGAATTCAAGCTATCCCTTACGACATTGAGATTAAATGATTATGTCAATTAACATGAACATTATGAAGAATGAATAATGGCAAATCTATCTATCATATGACAATATAGAATTAACACTACTTATGATGCATGGCACATAGGAGCGAAGTTTTTCAAACTGGAGAATCAAAGATATATAAACACTAGAGTTTTAGCAAAAGACACATGCAATGAATTTGTCAGTGGACAAGCATTTGTGTATAACGACAATTAAAGAGCAAAGGTTGGATACTACAAAAGAAATTTTTGCACAATATTTTCAATTTCCGAATTAGGACAACACAAAGAAACCAAAGAGAAAGTGGACATTGAGTAGTAGTTTGATCTTTTTGATGGAAAAGAGGTGATCTACCAAGAGTCATGAGGATACAAATTGTCTTAATTGAAGGATGTGGCATTCAATCATTTTTTAAGTGCATAAATTATATACTTTTTGGCATGGATAAGAATGCAATTATGTCACCCTCTGATTTTTAATATTTTGTTCAAATATATGAGGACGTATCAATTGACTTCATAGACACATCTTTTTATATGATATACTTTTTGGCATGGATAAGAATGCTATTATGTCACCCTCTGATTTTCAATATTTTGTTCAAATATATGAGGACGTATCAATTAAGTTCATAGACACATCTTTCAGTCAGTTCAAGAAGGCAATGAAGAAGAAAATCCCAAATTATGAGATTGTGGAGTACTCAGATAACATGTTTAGTAGCTCATTTTTTAGGACAAAATCTATGAAATAATTAAAAAGCATGGAGATGAACAAAAAAAACATAATCCCCAAAACTTTAGTATGTGTTGAAAAATGGTTGAAAAAGTCAGAATGTAGAAGTTGAAAAAGAAGACTTCTGACCCATCAAACGAACACCTGAACTGAATAAAGAGGAAGATCAACAAGAAAAAACACAAAATCAGCAGAAAGATATTTATGAGGAAGAAGAAATAGGGTACCAAACATTCCAAGAGTAGCTAGAAAAATCATAAAAAAGATAAACTAGAACTAGAGCAAGAGACAATGTTTGATTACGAGATGTTGGAAATTTTCAATAAGGAGGGAGAACAATTCAAGGAAGTAGAATCATAAAATCTAAATGAAAATACATTTTCGACATTAGATATGGACCTTTAAATCTATTTTCTCCTATAAACAATATTTTAGAATCTTGCAATAGCATTGATAAATTCATGAAGATACACAAGAGTATGAAGATTCAAAAACAAGAAATTGAAACTACTATCAAAGAGCAAATTAGAGAACTTTCGACCCTGAAAGAATAAGTAACAAAGGTAGAAACAATGAAGAATGCAAATAAAGATTTACAGATGGAAGAATTATTTTTTAAAGATGAGCTTTCAAGATAGAACGTATGAGGCCTTCAAAAGGAGCTTTAACTTATAGAGTTTTAAAAAGAATTAAAAAAAAAAAATAGGTGTAGAGATGAGAAACAAATTATTGGAAAAACAAAGCAATATTTCCAACTGGAAGCCTTTAAAATGTTAGATGATGATTGAAGAAAAAAAGAGCTTTCAGAAAAAAAGATTAAAATACAAGGTCATAATCCTGCTATGTCATTTCACCCATTTTATTGGCTTTATCATATCAATGTCTACTTAAGTTCAGGAATTATTTACTATTTATTGGCAACACAATGTAAACTGGCAAGATTCTAATGATTGCCATGCTGTCAATTGAACCAAACTTATTTCAATTACCGAATTGATATCAAAGGCAAATTGTATATTCCAAGATCGACAACATGTCAAGTTCAATGAATGGTTTAGTAGTTATCAAATGTCTCAGTTCTATTCTATATGGCAATACACGACTTACTGCTACCTACATGGAATTACTTAATTATATTAAGGTCGATAATATACTAAAGGTAAATGTCGGCTACTCAAGGGCATATTCACTATTTACAAGCATTTATAGTACTTTTTATGAATCGACTATATATGACTTCAAGATAGCTATCGACTTCTAAAGGGTTGAATTTTCCAAGTCATGGGCAAATTTCTTTCTTCTTAACGAGATCACATTCTAAGTGGAGATTGAACTACGTGAGGCTATCTCGATTCAGACCTGGATCAAAATATCTATCTTGATCCTGCAGGTACTCGACCTTTCATGAACTTCAACTTCAGCCTGAAGCTTATCGATCCGTAAAGCACTCTAAAAAATTTTCCTATGTATTTTGAGGTAACCTTAATTGGAAGAATATGACACTTGTAGCAACTTCACACATTAGAGGAACTTTACACTATGTAAGGTTCCTCTTAAAAAATTGTTTTACCAGAGGTCAAAATGACAGGTTTTTTTACCACTAGTAAAAATTTATTACCTATTGTAAAAAAATTCACTCAAATGTATCATAAAAAAAATTACTACATTATGTAATATGCTGAGTGAATTATCTGCTGCAAGGACAAAGATGCTATTGCAAGACAACTGCTGAGAAGATTGCTGAACCAAAAGATCGTTCCTTGCTGGATTCAATCACTACAAACAGCTGCTGCTGCTGAGGGAACACTACTGGACTTAGGTACAACGTTGCATGTTGGTTCATGCAAGTTTGGATGCCACTCAAGTTTTGCAGCAGAATTGCATGTTGGAGGTTATATAGGCATGCACAACTGCAAATCCCCACATCTCATCAAACCAAGATTCATCGCTGCAGATTGCTATCGGGAGATCGTTGCTACTGTTGGAGATCTCTGTTGTTGAAAATCGCTATTAAATCTTTGTGTGCATCACCTTTGAGCCGCCTGCCAGAATCACAGGAATATTCGAAAGTTTTCCTTTTGAGGTTATCAGGTGTTGTTTTCCAGTCTGTCATGCAGTTTCAGAGCACATATTCTGTAATTTTTGAGGATCTCCACTCCCAAAAGTTGATGCACCAGCGTTTAGTTAGCTCACAGTCAGCAAAGCTTTGCAGGAGAGAGCGGAGGTTTGCAGGTGAAAACTAAAAAGGTGCTCAGAAAATCAGTGCATGCTCTGTTGTCAGAAATTGCATGCCAATTTACGCACAGTTTCCTTGGCAGACCTATGTTTGTCTAATCAAGAATCAATTTAGAGATAAACTCAGCTTGATTGGCCTAAGAACAAATCAAAGTGGGATCTCTTCTATACACTTGGGCGAGCTATGGGGGAGAGTTTCCAGCTCAATCAGTTGCCGAATCTTCCCTTGGTGTTCACCCGAAGTTGGAGCATAGTTGCTGATTTTTCCAGCAAAGAGCACTGATCAACAAGTTGCAAATTGGTGAAGAACAGAGGCTTGTCCAATCGGACCGGACCACTTGGTTTCGAATCAAGAGAATCATTCTACTCTCTCTTTTTTCTTTTGCATGTGTTAGAATTCTCTTGCATTTCAGTGCCTTCAGTCAGAAACTAAGTGCATGTTAATGCATGTTAGTGCATGTCTATTGCATGTTGTTTTCATGTTATAGCAAGTAGTTTTTTGAGAGTTTTTATCACTCAAGGACTAATTAGTAGTTGGAGCAGTCTCCATATACAGTTCAAAAGCTCTATATGTCTACCATTGTGATCGAGTTGGGCTTGGGCTCGTAGTCTTGATATTTTGGGCTCCTTTTATCTTGATTTCCCTCATCCCCGCCTTTATGCCCGCATTCCAATGGCCTTTCGCCTTGACGTTTGAAGAGCTCTTTGACTGCCTTTGACCCGTTTAGCCACCAACCCTTCTGATATCGTTGCTTGGCATACTTTTCTGCTCTTTCTCCTTTGGTGTTTGCCTCTTCCTCCTAGAGGTGGTGAATCAGATCATTGGAAACTTGTAACAAAATTCGGCGTTTCATGTCAGGTGATTGGCAAAATTTACAAGAGGAACTTTTTCTTCATTGCAATGCACTTGCGGCAAAACAGGAGTTTATTTCAGTATCAGACTCGTCTACGTCGTCGTGTTTTGCTTGAACAAGCTGATGAATTTTCTCGGGTTGCACACACTCTTGCTCCCTCAATTTCGGCAACTCCTTCTACTACTATTTAGTTATTGGAACGACTTCATCCCCATGCCAATGATACTTCCTTTCTTTGTGGAAGACTTTCAGCTTGACTCTAATCTTCAACTTGCAGAAGTTCATTTTTTGAAAGGTTTTCTTCATGGTCCTCGCCTCTCAACCTTTGGGCCTTCAGGAATGGTTTTTGAGCATCTACGTGATTGTTTTTCTCCAGATGATTTTGCTAGTGGCTTTGATCTTCTCTTCAAGGTGTGCTCTTTCACTGCATTTGGACAGATCCCTCTTCAGTTGCTCATATTTTGGGTGCCGCTCGTCTTTTAGCATTGGATAAAGCTTCTGGTGGTGTGTGTCCAATTGCAGTGGTTGAATGTTTATACAGTTCTCCTTTATACTTTAGTCATGCTTCTCGTACTAGTGATGTTACCGTGATTTCTTCTGCTGAGGGAACTTGGCATGGGGATCCCTTAGGTAGTCCTCTCTTTGCTTTGGCACATTATCGTGCATTGCGTGCTACAGCTTCAGCTTTTTTCTCCTGTTTATTCCCCTCTATTGTAGATGATACTCATATTGTGGGGCCTGCTAGTGAAGTCATCCCTGCTTTTTGACATTTCTCAGCTCAACTTTCTACTATTGGGCTTACAGTGAACAGGTCTAAGTGCGTTGCTTGGTGCCGAAAAGGCCTCCTAGTGGATATCTCCTTACCTGAAGGTTTCATTACTCCTCAGCTTGGCATTAAGGCATTGGGTGTTCCCATTGGTTCTTCTGGATATGTCACTTCATTTATGCAGGAAGCTTTGTATGGATTTGCTCGTCATTTTGATATGTTGCGAAAACTTGGAGATTCTTAGGTTGCATTTGGAATTCTCACTCAGTGCTTTGCTCAACATCCTAACTATCTTCTTGGATGTCGAAGTCCCAATTTGGTTCGAAGGACAGTTATGAACAAGTCATTGTTGAGTCGCAAGAGTGTAAAAATTGGACGTGCAACCAACCAAGCCCCTGCACTTGGACCAACACATGAAATAAGACGAGCTCGAACTTCATCAGAAGGTGAATTATTGATAAGTTGAGTGAAGGAATACGAGTGTAAATGCTCCATGATAGTCTTCTGAAAAACTAGTCGTTGATTTGTCACCAAAGATTCAAAGGGAGTCACAAAAGGTTGTACAAGTGGTGGAAGTAAACCTGGAGTAGAGCGAAGAGTGTGTTGAAAAACTAAATTTCTAGTTTTCACATGATCCATCGAATCAAGAAAAAGAGACCGATTATCCTATTAAAACCTGGAAACTAGTGTAGAGGCAACAAGGGCCCAACTTCCGAGAAAAGCAACTGGTGCAATGCAAGCGGTAGACACTAGGCCAACACCACCTGAGGAGGCAAGAAGAGAAATTTGTCGCTTAGAAAACCCCTTCACAAGTGTCAAAGGTTCCTAGCCCCAAAAGTCGACCAAATATGTCCAATCAAGTATCATCAAAATCCCGAAGTAAGGATAATATGCTAGGTGAAGCAGAAACACAACGTAGAAGATAGCCAGGATGTTGAGCAAAGCACTGAGTGAGAATTTCGAATGCAACCTGAGAATTTCCAATGCAACCTGAGAATTTCGAGCAAATCCATTCAGAGCTTCACGCATAAATGAAGCGACATATCTAGAAGAATCAATGGGAACACCCAATGCCTTAATGCCAAGATGAGGAGTAATGAAATCTTTATGTAAGGAGATATCTAGTAGAATGCCTTTTGGATACCAAGCAACGCACTTAGACTTGTTCATTCTAAGCCCAATAGAAGAAAGTTGAGCTGAGAAATGCAGAAAAGCAGGGACGACTTCACTTGTTAAAAATTCACAATTCTAGCTTGACTAGTTTTGGTCATATGACTTGTAAATAGTTAGATGGTCATGATGTGGCTTGTCACACGTGCCAAATAGCATAGGATTCCATTCATAAGGATGTTCTCAAGTAGACCTAAGTGTTAGAACCTTTGGAATGAGTCCAAATTATGCTTAGATACAAGGGAGAAAAAATAGGAGCTATTTTTGGTAATTTTTGCATTGTTGAGGGATCTCCAAGATTCCAACCCTAACTTGGTAGGGATGAAAAGATCCACCAAAATTAGCATTAGGGATAGGTTTAGGGCTACTCATACCTGCCCAAAACCGTGATGGATCATGTATATATAGGTGATGATATCTCACCAAAATCAATCAAGCAATTTCATGTTTTTTCTCTCATAATGGTGCAATTGCTCTCTATGTTCATAATTGTTTAAGTACTTGTGATTACTAATGATTATAGGATTGAATGTAGGTCTGGTGTACAGTACTCAGACTGTGGGAGGCCGTACTTTCACACGTGTGAAGCCTTCTTCAAGGATTTGGGCCATTTAGTGAGGTTCAAGCATAGATTTTTGATGGATTTTGATGGTTCAACTTGTGCTAATCTTATGAAATCATAATCTATTGTTTCCCTCATCATTTCAAGTGTTTTAGGATCCTTATTTGCTGTAATTTTTACATGGTATCAGAGCCTAAAGGCTGAAATGAGCTAAATCCTTGGTTTTCATTCAATTTGATCACAATTTTTGATCTAAATCTTGTGTAGATTGGATCTTAGCATCTAGTATTGATTCTAGAACTCAAAGTGAGTCAAATACATTGGAGATTGGTGTTGTGTGACTTCATTTGCAGGTGTTTAGGTGTCTAAAACCAGAGGCAAAGTTGAATTCAATTCACATTACCAAGATAGCAAGTTTTGCTTGCTCCAAGCATTGATTTCTAAGCAAGTTTTGGAGGTGATTTCATAGAGGAGGCTTTCTAGCATTCAAGGAGAGGGAAGATCAGAGTTTTGGGGACTCTTCAAGGCTGTTCTAAGGTGTAGTAGACACCTCCTAAAGTGATTTAGGTTCAGTCCAACCATTGCTTGACTTATGCACCAAATTAGATCAATTTTTCATCAATTTTGATCATTTTTTGCTTGTGATTGGATAGTAGATTGTGTTGCATCCTCATTAAGTTCCATTTAGATCTTTTACAAGTGATTTTGGAAGTATATTAGGTTGCTGAAATTCACTCTTGATCAGATCATTTGGAAGCTTTAATGTTCTTTATAGAAAGAGGGGCAATTCTACTAGTATTGTCTACTTCAATCAAGCAAGTGCATTGTTTCTAGTATTCTATGATTTGATTTTGTTAGAGATCATTCTTAGATCTTTATAGGAAGTCTATTACTGATCTTTTCAGGTCCCTAAGAAGTGGGATAAGGTAGACCTTCAATCAAATCAATAGAAGTAACCTTCATTTGTGTCAAGTCCTTGATTAGGAGACTAGATGGCATCTATAAATGCATATCTTTTGGATACTAATGAAAGGCTCAACAAAACTAACTATTCCATATGGAAAGTTAGAATGGAATCTATCATGATCATGCAAGATCTGATGGAAATTGTAAATGGTAAGGAGGGTGAACCTATTCATCCTCAAGAAAAAGCCAAATACATCAAGAGGTGCAATGTTGCACTACATTGCATAAAAATGAATGTTGCAAATGAACTCTTAAGAGAGGTAGGAGATTGCACTTCAGCTCAAGATGCTTGGGAGACTTTGCAAAAGGTCTATGAATCCAAGAACCAAACTAGAATGTTAGCTTTGAAGAATCAAATCTATAGAAGCTATCAAAAGAAAGGAGAGAGTGCACATACTTTTGTCCTAAGAGTAAAGGAATTGAACAAAGAGCTAGCCTTTATAGGTGACCCTATCAAGGATGAAGAGCTTGTTCAACTCATATTGAATGGACTAAGCTTTGAATTTGACAATTTGGTTCAGGGATATGCAATTATGGGTAAGCTACCCATACTTGAAGAACTCCAAGGCACACTCATGGCCGAGGAATCAAGAAGGAGCCAAATGCAAGAGAGGATGGATAGGCTTTCCATCCAAGGTGGAGATGACCAAGCTCTCTTCACCAAAGGCAAAGGCAAGTCCAAAGGCAAAGGATCAACATTCAAGAAGTCTACAAAGCTTGAGGATCAAGAAGGACCCCCAAAGGCATCTCCATCAACCACCAAAGTCAAGAAGGACAAATCAAAGGTGAAGTGCTACTATTGTAGCAAGATGGGGCATTATGCCTCGGAATGCTTCAAGAGGAAGCAAAATCAAAGCCAAGCCAACATGAGCAAAGAGGAGGAGGAGGAGAGTTCACATGAGGACTCTCTCATGATGTCCATATTTTCTTCAACAAGCTTCAAAGGAGAAGATCCTTGGTGGATTGACTCGGGTGCTAGTTCACACATGACTAGTAAAAGGGAGTTTTTCTCTTCTCTCTTATCTTATGATGGACCTATAAAGTCTATCTATACAGCAAATGATGAAGCTTGTAAGATTGAAGGAGTTGGTAGCATTCCCCTTTGCTTAGAATCTTCCAAAAAGATCAACATAGAAGGTGTTTTGTACATTCCTACAATAACAAAGAATCTACTAAGTGTTGGCCAAATGGTAGACAATGGTTTCAATGTTGACTTTGCTTCAAATGAATGTTTCATCAAGAAGAAGGGTAAGATAGTGGCTAAGGGCACTAGACTTGGCAAACTTTATAAGCTGGATGCATTTGTGGATACTAATGTTGTCATGTTGGCCAAGAAGAGCAAGATATCTACCTTTACTTTATGGCACAAAAGACTTGGACATGTCAACTCGGGTTCCATGGAGGCTATGATCAAGGAGGAGTATGCTTTAGGCCTACCAAGGTCTATTGGGAAGGAAGACAAGGTTTGTGAAGCTTGTGCCTTATCCAAGGCACATAAGAAGGTGTTTCCTAACTCCGTCACAAAGTCATCTCATCCTCTTGAACTCATACACTCGGATGTGCACATTGCTAGCACCAAATCTAATGGAGGTTCATCCATGTTTTTAACCTTCATTGATGACTACTCAAGATATTGTTGGGTGTTATTACTTTCCTTCAAGTCTCAAGTATTTGATACTTTTGTAAAGTTCAAGTTGTTTGTGGAAAAGCATCATAATCATAGCATCAAGATTCTTATAAGTGACAATGGTGGAGAATTCATCTCCAATGAGTTCAAGGCCTTTTGTGAGGAGGAAGGGATCAAGAAAGAGACTTCTTGTCCTTACACTCCTCAACAAAATGGAGTTGCTGAAAGAAGGAATAGAACATTATGTGAATGTTCTAAGGCTTTAAGATTAGATGCTTGTTTGCCCAAATCCTTTTGGGGTGAGTCTCTTGTATGTGCAAACTACTTGATGAATAGGGTGTCTTGCAAAGCAATTGAAGGCAAAACTCCTTATGAGATGTTGTATGGAAAGAAACCCAATCTTAATCACTTGAAAGTTTTTGGGTGTATATGTTATGTGCATGTGCCATTGGAAACAAGAGCCAAGGAGGATCCATCTTCCACAAGAGGGATCATGCTTGGATATGCAAGCTCAAGCAAGGGCTACAAAGTCTATCTCCCATCCTTGAACAAATTTGTTGTTTCAAGGGATGTCATCTTTGATGAACATCATATGCATATGCTTGAAGAAGGCTCAAGTGCTCCAACAATCAAGAAGAAGATGGCCGAGGAGCAAGATCTTGGTTTTGAGGAGGAGCTCATGGAGGAGCAAGCACCAAACCCACCTATCACACCAAGGAGATCTTCAAGGGCAAAAGTGGAGCCATCAAGGCTCACATATCAAGGCAAAGGACAGCAAGTTGAGGGTATCTCATCCACTTCTTATGCTTTATCTAGTTTTGAAGAACCGTCTAATGTTGAAGATGCATTGAACTCCAAAGAATGGTATAAAGCTATGTTGGATGAGTATGATGCCTTGGTTGAGAATGAAACTTGGTTGCTTGTTGAGAGACCTCAAAGGAATGTAATAGGATGCAAGTGGGTCTTCAAGCTTAAGTTGAATGCAAATGGGAGTGTTAACAAACATAAAGCAAGATTAGTTGCAAAAGGTTATGCTCAAGAGAGAGGGATAGACTATGAGGAAACTTTTGCACCCGTGGCCAAGATGGTCACAATAAGACTAATCATTGCACTTGCATCACATTTTGGATGGATTCTATGTCAAATGGATGTCTCTAATGCTTTCTTGAATGGTTTTTTGGAAGAGGATATCTATATGGAGCAGCCACAAGGGTTCATCAAGCATGGAATGGAGAACAAAGTATGCCATCTCCAAAGAAGCATCTATGTCTTGAAGCAAGCCTCGAGATCTTGGAATTCAAGACTACATTGCTATCTTATTTCACTTTCTTTTGTTCAAAGTGAATATGATCCCACTCTTTACATTAAGTTTGATGATGTTGGTATTGTACTTTTACTCATTTATGTAGATGACATCATCATTAGTGGAAATAGTGTTGATGGTATTGAAAAAATCAAGATAGATCTATCCTTAGAGTTCAAGATGGTAGATCTAGGGTGTCTTCACTTCATCTTAGGCATAGAAGTACTTAGAGGGTCTGATTTTATCTTTATAAGTCAAGTAAACTATGCTCAAAGTCTTTTGAAGAAGTTTAAGATGGAAGTATGCAAAAGTGTTGACACACCAATGGAGCAAGATGTAAAAGTGCCAAATGAAGATGATGAAAGATCCTTCATGGACATCACTTTGTTTAGGCAACTTATAGGTTCCTTAATGTGGATCACTAGACCAGATCTTAGCTTTAGTGTATGTAGGTTGAGCCAATCCATGCAAAAGCCATTGAATATCCATTGGAAAAAGGCTAAGAGGATTCTAAGATACATCTCGGGTACATTGGATTTTGGGATTCTATATAGAGGAGATGTGATTAACCTTCATGCATTTAGTGATTCAGATTTTGCAGGGGACAAGAGGGATAGGAAATCAACAAGTGCCTATTCAACTTTCATAGGAGAATGTGTGGCTTCATGGCTTTCAAAAAAGCAAGAAACTATATCTCTATCTTCAACCGAGGCCGAGTACAAAGCTTTGACAACCACTACAAAGGAGGTACTTTGGATCAAGAGATTATTGGTGGAGCTAAAGATCATGGATTCAGAGGAGGCACCAATCATCTACAATGACAATATATCAGCCCAACACCTTGCATCTAACCCAATCTTCCATGTAAGATCTAAGCACATTGAGATATGCCATCACTTTGTGAGAGAAATGGTGCAAGCCAAGGAGATTGCTTTGGAGCATGTTCCAAGCAATGAATGTGTAGCTGATCTACTTACTAAACCACTTCAAAAGACACCTTTTATGAAGTTCAGATCATCACTTGGAGTGATTAGTAAAGCAATGATTGAACCAAGCTAGATAGTGAGGAGGAGTGTTAAAAATTCACAATTCTAGCTTGACTAGTTTTGGTCATATGACTTGTAAATAGTTAGATGGTCATGATGTGGCTTGTCACACGTGCCAAATAGCATAGGATTCCATTCATAAGGATGTTCTCAAGTAGACCTAAGTGTTAGAACCTTTGGAATGAGTCCAAATTATGCTTAGATACAAGGGAGAAAAAATAGGAGCTATTTTTGGTAATTTTTGCATTGTTGAGGGATCTCCAAGATTCCAACCCTAACTTGGTAGGGATGAAAAGATCCACCAAAATTAGCATTAGGGATAGGTTTAGGGCTACTCATACCTGCCCAAAACCGTGATGGATCATGTATATATAGGTGATGATATCTCACCAAAATCAATCAAGCAATTTCATGTTTTTTCTCTCATAATGGTGCAATAGCTCTCTATGTTCATAATTGTTTGAGTACTTGTGATTACTAATGATTATAGGATTGAATGTAGGTCTGGTGTACAGTACTCAGACTGTGGGAGGCCGTACTTTCACACGTGTGAAGCCTTCTTCAAGGATTTGGGCCATTTAGTGAGGTTCAAGCATAGATTTTTGATGGATTTTGATGGTTCAACTTGTGCTAATCTTATGAAATCATAATCTATTGTTTCCCTCATCATTTCAAGTGTTTTAGGATCCTTATTTGCTGTAATTTTTACAACTAGCAGGCCCCACAATATGTGTATCATCTACAATAGAGGGGAATAAACAAGAGGAAAAAGTTGTAGCAGTAGCACGTAATGCATGATAATGTGCCAAAGCAAAGAGAGGACCACCTAAGGGAGCCCCCTGTCGAGTTCCCTCAACAGAAGAAATGACGGTAACATCACGAGTACGAGAAGCATGACTAAAGTATAAAGGAGAACTGTTAGAATAAAAGCACTGCACAAAAGGAATGAGCATGGCAAGTGTATCTTGAGCACCATGAAGTTCTTGAAAGATAGCTACCCGAGAAACACAATTGAAAGCATTAGCAACATCAACTTGTAAAACTACCCAGTCAGGATGAAGATCCAAAATAGCATGAAAAGCATGAACGACCGGTCTCACAACCACCAAGAGGGGCACACCCAAATTGAAACGAAAAATAATGAGCATGAAATGCTTTCCAAAACTGGAAACAAAGTGCCTTTCCCACAAACCTATATAAACATTCACCCACTGCAACGCCACCAGAAGCTTTATCCAATGCTAAAAGACGAGCGACACCTAAAATATGAGCAACTGAAGGAGGGATCTGTCTAGAAGCGAGCACACCTTGAAAAGAAGATCAAAGCCACTAGGAGAATCATCTGAAGAAAAACAATCTCATAGATGCTCAAAAACCATTTTTTAAGGCCCACCAGTTGAGAGGCTAAGACTATGAAGAAAAGCTTTAATAAAATGAACTTCTGCAAGTTGAAGATCAGAGTCGGCTGAAAGTCATCCACAAACAAAGGAAGAGTATCACTGGCATGGAGACGAAGCCATTCCAATGCCTGAATAGTAGTAGAAGGAGGAATTGCTGAAGTTGACGGAGCAAGAGCGTGTGCAGCTCAACAAAACTCACCAGCTTGGACACAACGACGTAGGCGACTATGAATAGGAATGGATGCCTTGTCTGAGACTGAAAAAAAAACTCCCATTTTGCCACAAGTGCATTGCAACGAAGAAAAAGTTCCTCTTGCAAATTTTTCCAATCACCTGACATGAAACGCCGAATTTTGTTACGAGTTTTCCGATGACCTACTTCACCACCTCTAGGAGGAAGAGGCAAACACCAAAGGGGAAAGAGCAAAAAAGTATGCCAAGCAATGATATCAGAAGGGTTGCTAGCTAAACGAGTTAAAGGTAGTCGAGGAGTTGTTTGAACGTCAAGGCGAAGGGCCATTGGAATGTAGGCATAAAGGCGGAGACGAGGGAAACCAAGATAAAAGGAGCCCAAAATATCAAGACTATGAGCCCAAGCCCAACTTGAGTGGAGAGGAGAAAGTAGAGCAAGATGAGGGATTTGGGATGATGCTAAAAGGGAACCTCGTTGTTGGAAGGCGGTACATGCATTTTGATACCCTGCACATATATACATCCACAACTTGGACAAGGTACACGAGAGGGTGGAGGTATAGGATCCTACTAGAATGACAAAGGAGAAGAAGAAACAGATGAACAAATATGTGAGGGATGATAGAGTGCAAAAAGCGAAGGAAGAGATGTAACATTAAGTGGTGATTCATGGCGAGGACAATTAAAGGGAGTGGGGTGGAAGGGACTAACATCAGTTCTAATCTTAGAAGGTGTGGAGCTCCAAATCTATGTATCCAGAGGTCGTTTGAGCGCTTTGATCGTAGATAAAATGTGGTTGTTTCCCAATGACACTTTTTCTCCTTTCACACAGTATTGCAATGAGCATTTTTCATGCAATAGTAGTACATAGTTTTGATTTCATGCAGCCGCCTTTCACCTATAGTTGATTAGGGTAACGAATATTAGGGAATGCTCATCAACGGGTGTAGGGCAACAAACAGTAAAAATAGTCTTGTTTTTTAATTAAAATAGCAGTGCTTCATGAGCACTAATTCTTTTTAAGTGACAGATTGCTAGGATGCATACTATGTGGCAAATACCAATAATGTATCACAAGCAGCAGATGTGCAGGCAATCCTAACGCCTTGTACAAACATGGCAACCGACCATTGGCATTGAAAGAGACATATACACTTGTAAAACAACTATTGAGCTTCCATTATGCGGCAATTACAAGGCTCTTCTCTCTATGAATGACTCTCTTTTGGCTATATGTGCCAAAACGTGTTATTCTACCATAATTTCTATTCTATTTTATCTTGTTTGTAGGAGAGAAAGAGCAGAGACTTCTTGTTCTCTATGTGTTCTATGATAGATCCTAGTCTTTCTTTCTTTCTAGCAGAGAAGATGATGTTAGAGACTTCTTGTTCTCTATGTGTTCTATGATAGATCTTAGTCTTTCTTTCTTTCTAGCAGAGAAGATGATGTTAATCAATGTAGTACTGATATGCAGATATTGTTGCACCTTATGAATGGAATCAAACCTCTTATAATAATCACTATATTTCATGAATGATTCAGTACATAGATTTGCCGAGTCCAAATCAAACTAAAGCAAGTAACAATTTGTCTTGTATCTAGTACAATTGTATGTTTGTCTAAGTACGAGAGTCGTATAAGAGGGGATTTGATTCTCCAAGTCATTGGCCTCTGTGCTTAACTACTATGTCAGAACAGAGGACTTATAACATAGGAACCATATGGAGATAGATGTTGTTTGTGTAATTGATTGAAAGATTGATTCATGCTAGTTCTAATCATGAACAACTAGTGTATGGGAGAGGCAAATGTATTGGAACCATTATTGTAATTATCCTAAACCTGATTGATTACTTGTCCTTGTCTCTAGTGGTTCTAGCTACCTTATCTAAATGTTCGTTGACAACCAATCTTTCGCATTTTGATTCTACCATTTTGTTGTACTTCATTGATATATCCTTATTACCATCATAATGACAGAAGTGACTCTCTTGTGTGAACGATATCTCTTATACTACAAAAATTATTGAATTTCGTAATAAGCAGGCTACGACACATGCTTATTTTGGAGTCGTTGCCGGGGAGCACAACAAATCAAGAGGAAGGTCTCTGATCCGAATCAGAAGTCCATAAGTTTATAACTGTACAATTTTTTGCAAGCCATTTTTTCTATCAAGTACAACAACTTGAAATGATTGAAGCACATTCGCCAATTCTTAAGTATTAAACTGAGAAGACTGAAGTGAAATAAATTACCATTTTTTAAAATCCCTTCTCTCATGTACAACAGATGCTTCTGAGAATCACCAAGATTTTGACATGATATTTAAAAAATCTTTAGAACCGTGTTCAAAAATCGAAGTTGATTTAATGTTATAGTACAGTCTTTACAAATGAGCTATATTCTGAAGATGGTACGACTAGTTTAATGAAGAACATAGTGTTACTTCATTTATCAAACATGATAATCCTCTATATGAATATGAGGAAAGAGAAATGCAACCAAAATCTGATCAATATTATCTCTTTTTTGTGATTTTGAATGAAAGCCTTATGAATTATACTGATATAAAATTTTGTTCCAGCTTTCCACAAGTTTAATTTCCAAGAATGAAAGATTGTCAGATTTCTATGCTGACATATGAACACTGTGTTGGTTGATTCTGACGAATCCCCAAGATACTCGGACAGAGCAACTCAAGAGCACCTCTCACCTTAGACCGAGGAGGTCTCTGAGAAGATGAGACTAACGAAGACTGAGAGCCGAGAAATGCCAGTTAGGAATGACAAGCAAGAACTGTGTAAGTCTCATGGTGAATCTCGGAAGATGGAATGACCATGTAGGAACTAGTATTACTAGGCAAATGTAATAAATGCAAATAGACCCCTCTTAAAGAAAGTAGAGTGAGCCACCTTTTGATGGTGACCTCTAGTGGAGAGCATTATTCCACTTGTAATTTGTGAAATGTGGAAATTCCACTAGGATGCCACCTAAGGAGTTCTCTTGCTTATTTAAGAGACTCCCTCTTTGTGAAGAGGAGCTTTTTGCATTGTATCTACTCCATGCTTAATAAGAAGATTTTCCATGAGTTTGATGCTACACTAAGCTCCTTGATCATGATGGTTTTCTTGAGTGGTGATGCCCCTATGATCATGCCCTTCCATTCATATTGTGTGTGGTTGTGGACTTTAGAGTGGATTAGTTTTCTTGCTTTCCTAGTTGTGGATTAGATTTCATTTATTGTTTGTGGATTAATGTAGGAACCAGCATTCAAGTAAACTAAATAGGCTAGAAATGTGGTTTAAATCTTGCATATCCTCCAACATTCTAGTTCTTCACCTTCTTGGGATGTCCAAGAATCAAAAGGCTGGTTGGTTTCTTGATTCTTGGACTTCTAAAATGCTGTAGATTAGTTCTTGTTTCAGCTTTGTGGATTAATCCAGGTGTAGCTCAATTTTAGTAATGTGTAGGATCTGATTCAGTTCATTTTTAGAGTAGGTAGCTGTAGAAACTATTGAATGTTCATTTGGGCTGCATGCTGATCCGTAAATGAATGTTCATTGCTTGCATCTCTGTTTGAATGTGAGCACTTCCAAGAGAGAACGACCCTGAGTTGTCCTCTGACAGGCAGGACAAAATACTACAAAGATATTCAATCCGTTTCTGTCTGGCCTGGGCATTGTAACAAATAAGAAAACAGCCAAGTAATGCCCAAACGAGCCTGGTAACAGGCAAGAAATGGTTCTGAGACTAAGAAATAAACAAAAAACCAGTAAACAGATATCCCAAGCAGAGGATTTGTCAACACGCTGGTTGTTGAATCTATCAAAAACAACCATGGAAGTATTTATTGATAGTACGGTGTAACATTATATCAGGTGCTTAATTTCTTATTGGGAAATAGCAATTACTATGACATGTGTCTTAGTATCAATCTTCAACATGAATATAAGCTAAATTTGAACAAAAAATCTTGACATTGAGTATAAGCTTATTAAGCCGTAAATTCAGGCTTAAAGTAGCATTGCAATGCAAGGTTCAAAATGTATAGTGTAGAATAGTACCCTGCCACATTAGATTTGGCATATTGTAGCCTGATAAAATTCCATTTTCACAACATTTTAAGATGAATAAATTTCAACATTGAAAATTAATCCTGCATCTTTCAAACTGTACTTGTTTGCTACAAAGTTGTGTGACAATTAGCTTGGCTGTAATTTGGTTTGAAATAGCATAGAACATCTTCTTCAAATTGCATGTATCTTTATTTGTTATTGAAGATCTTCTTGGCTCATTACCATCTTTCTTCAATATTTTAAAGACTTCAAGTGTTCTTCCTTAGTAGGCATCATGCAATCAACAAGGCAACATAATAGCTTTGGTCTTAGCTTCCAAAAGAATTCTGCAATAAATATTTATATAGGTAGCTTGCTCTCTGTTATGGCCTTGTGGTATATTTGAAAATTCTATAAACAAACTGGAATAAAATGAAACAAGACAAACAAAAAACAAAAAACTTTCTCTTGGAAAAGCATAGATCAATATTTGCTTACAGAAAACCAAGAGTTTATTCACATGAGACAGAAAACCAAGAGTTTATTCACATGACGAAACTTTCATAGTCTTCAATTCGTATTAACAAAACACAACAAATTTACAACGACAAAATATTACAAAACAAATACAGTATAAATAAGTTGAAAAAATTCTAAGAGAAATTGTCAACAAGACGTGTGAAAAACCAGAGAATGAAAACAAGAAAATAAAAAGATAGTCTTCCTATGTCTCATGGTGCTGAGAAAATTGGATCATTTCAGCTTCAGTCTTGGTGTGGACACCATGCTCTTTTTGTAACACGAAGCTATGAATATCTACTGCTACAAGGACTATCTATGTTATTACAAACTTGCACAAGCCTATGTTGATTTTCTACTCAAAGTTCTCTAGATAAACTGTCTAAGAAATTATAAGCTGATTATGAAGTCTGAATTTCATGAGTTACTGCTTATGCTAAGAGATTGAGTTACTCACACGTGATGAAGGATGTACTTCATGTTTGGTTTGCTCTTGATGTGGTCTCCTTAGTGTGTGATTCACTTGGAGAGGGAGTGTCTTGCAAAGCGTCGACCCCAGATTCAAATCTTTTAGAAGCCCATGGGCATGTGAAAGGGTGCTGGTTGCTAGCATGTCTAATTTTTTCAGGGGCTTTCCAATGTCTGGTATTGATGAAATGGGAGTGCCCGAGGGTGAAGGGCTCGTCGCGGTACTTTGACCTTGAGGTTGCTCCCAGGTTGTCTCATCGATATGAGGGCCCTTGTAATAGATATCTGGGGGTGGATCTCCATCTGGGTATGTCGTATATATGTGGGATGGTGAGCCACACCTTTGGTCTTTGATAACAATCGCGGCCCCTTGGTATTCTTGGGCCCCTTGAGTTTCATGGGGCCCTTGATCAGTGGTGGCCTGGTTATCTAGAGCACCTCATGCAGGTTCCTATGTTGCTTTTGCGAACTGAGGTGACAATTGTTGGTGGCACTTGAGGTGTGGCAGCTTCAACGAGTAAAATATTTTCCTATTGCGAGGCAAAGTCTGGAGGTGGTGAGCTAGATGTGGCCAACACAATTGATTGGACTAAAATTCTTTGGACCGTTTGTTGCCAGTCCGTACCCACTTCCTTTGTCTTCTTGGCCTTCTCCTTGGGGGGTGTGACTGCATTGGGGGGTGTGACCTCTTATGTGAGTATTGTGGAGTGTGCCACAGAGAAATGGTATCTTTTTTGATGGGGCAAGGTAGAAGGACGAACGAGAACGAGAACAGAGAAGAGAGCAGAAATATTGCGGAACACCTCTCCCGTTCTAATCGGCTGCTAGGTGCAAAAACATCATGTTCTAATCGGCTGCTAGGTGCAAAAACAGTCTAATAGACAGTTTATGCTAAAGATAATTACAGCTTTATGTGTTCTAATTGCCCAACAGGATCTTAAAAATTAATTCATACTCTAAAACAAGAGTATAGTCCACCGAAGAGATTAGAGATAATTTGTGTGTGTGGTCCTACTGAAATCAAATTCAATGTGAAGTATAGTTCTGAAATAAATAGAAGAGCAGTATGATATCACGAGTTCCTCAGGCGTCAAAGACAGCCATCGTCTGATTAGAAATCGAGGAGTCGTAGACGTCCGTATTCTGATCAGAGTGAGTATACAAGCACAATCAAACAACAATGAAAGTGCATTCAATCACAACAAGCATTCATCTACGTTGTACATAGATAAAAACGTGCTGCTGCTATGTTACACTGAAGCACAATACAAATAGCAATTACAACCAAAATTGACGGCGCAATTGGGAGGCTCAAAATAATATGTCTCATGGATAGAGCAACCACTAATCTGTGCTTGGATGATCTATTTATAGATTTCATCTGTGTATTAATTACATTGAATGTTTGTCACCTAATTGGGAAAGCCGTTGTACTTGGAAGTATATGGCTTCTGTGACAGCTGTACATAGTGTATATGGTCAATAAATTAGGATCGTTGACGCAGTCGAGGACGTCGCAAATCTCTGTCACTTCGCATGGTGTTTTGCGAAATGACGTGGGAACGAACCTCGTTCATTTTAGACGACCTTCGGCATTTTTCTCTCTCTTCAGGGTTTTTTTGTCAAAAAGCCGAAGGTACCTTAAAAACAACTTTAATGTGCCCTTAGAAAGTTGAAGGTGCCTTCAGAAAAGCGAAGATGTCTTAACAGTAACTTTCTCGCGCTTTTCGGAAACAAGCGAAGAAGCCGAAGGTACCTTTAAAACAACTTGAAGTAGGCTTTAAAAAGTTGGCAAAGGTGCCTTTAAGAGTTTAACCCTTAAAAATAGAGGACCTTCTGGAATTTTCTCTCTCTTCGCATTTTTCGAGAACATGCGAAAAAAACTGAAGGTCTTGAAAAAGTTAAACTGTTGAATTGTGAACAAGTTGACTTCTTAAAAAATAATTGAACAGAAGAAGTCGAAGTTAAGTGTTGCAGTTTTCAAAAAGTGCAAAAAATGCGAATTGAGACACTTAGTGTATTCTGCAGACTATTCAGAAATGATGTAAATCTGCAAACTTGTTCTAAATGCAAGTTTTGTGGAAGTCCTTGAAGATGGCCAAGTCTCCAATGACTTCAAGTTATTAAACTTAACATCTGAACTTAAAATTATGATAGGATTGGTTACCCTTTGCTAGAGATCAGCCGGAAGTCTGTTGTAGACGTTCTTCAAGCAATTGGCTGTCTAAGTTATGATTCACCAAGGAGGCAACTGTGGGCTTAATCTCCAACATTGTTGGCTCCGTGATGGTTGCTATCAGATACATGGGAAAGGTGAGGGAGATCCGAGACTTCCTGGTCCTTGCGACTCCAAGGATATTCACCACAAATGCGTGGCACCCTGGAGTACTTCGTCAGCTATGACTTCCAGCAAAATTCTATCATTCTTGCGCCATGCTCTTTTTGTGGTGTCCAGGTAGGGTTTACCTCTTCCACCCTTGCCCTGTTGGCTGAAATATGTCTTGGCCCATAGGGTATCCCAACAGTCTCCAAGTTCTCGATTGCAAAGGAGACCTCGTGTGTGACTTGGTTCATCTTGTATTTGAAGGTAGGCTTTTCTGGAGTGGCAGTCTCATAGGCGTACTCCACTATGGTGGTATAATGGCGAAGCGGAGGAATGTAATATTGGAATCCGCAGATCTTCAGGAGGGGTTTCCCGAGCTTCCACCATTTTCTAGCTTCGTATAGTTTTGGCACTGGGAGCAATTCTGGTAGTGCAAGCTTCTACTCCATCAACTCTTCATCTGATGAATGTGGGGTGAGGAACTGGGAGCAATTCCAGTAGTGCAAGCTTCTACTCCATCAACTCTTCATATGATGAATGTGAGGTGAGGTCCTAGGCTCCCATGGTTAAGTTTGGATCTATATATTAGGTGAGTCTGACCTTCTTGGTTGGCCTAGGTGATTCTATTGCAACTTTGTCTTTTTTCTTAGTGTCCTTCACCATTGTGGTAAGTATAGGACCAAAAAGTGTCTCAATTTCTCAAAATAGTAAGCTCAGAAGTTAAAAAGAGCAAATTTTTTTTGCTAAATTTAACAAGTGAGCTCTAAGAACACTTGGATGTCCTTTTGTGTAGGCTTTGGGTATGCTTGGGAACACTGGAAATTTTTTGAAAAATTTTGGCAGCATCTCCTTAGCAAATGTGAGTTTCAGTTCATTCCCACCGCTATTTATACCCTCCCCTCCAAATTTTGGGAACATAGATGTTAGGTATCAGACTGACTAAAAACGACAGTCTAAGATCAATTATGATAGTGGCGAACTCAGCGAACTCAAATAGGGGGTGGGGGAGAATGCCTAAAAACTTAGTTCAACTCTGAAAATCACTTAAACTCAAATTTTGGGCGTTTGGCTGAAGAACTAGGTTTGCCAGTTTGATAATAGATTTATCATGTAAAAAGGCACAAAATATCAAGGGGGCAAACCTAGATGTAAAATCCACATGTGTGAGGAGGGAGCTCAATCAGTGATATTCTGAAATGGGGTTCACTAAAAAAATTGGCTAGGAGTCTGGGTTCACCTACTTCACTGATGAAAGTGCATGTTATGAGAAATCTAACTTGAAGAGGGCAAACCTAGATGGCTTAACTACGAGCCTGTAGAGTGCTTTAAGTGACTTTTGCTCTATGTGGTCCACATGACTGGGAATTAGACTTCTGGGTTCACTTGAATCAATTAGACTCATTGCTCTAACAAAGGTCAAACATGCGAACCTAAATAGCAAAAATTGAAAGATGTATAGAGGTTTTTCTCTCTTATAGTGCTTTTGTTGTTGTGCTTTGGTTGAATAGTGAAGGAGCTTGGAAGTGTGTAGATAATTGGCAATGGGAATTTCCTTCACTGGCACTTTCTCTATTTAAACTGATTGATCCACCTTGTTATACAACATTGTCTTTGGTAATATTTTTCTACTCACCTATAACTTGTATTGACTCAATGAAGCACTTGGGAAATAAGTAGATAAAAGAACTATTCATAGATAATTGAAAAAATACAAAGAAAAAAAAAAGAAAAAAAAATAAATCAGTATGGAAAGTTTATACAATAGGGGGTAAATGGTAACATCGTCTTAACTGACTACCATTTACTAATGTGGGTATCAATTGTTTCGTGCTCTTCATTAGGTAGATTCTATTCTGCATGATTTTTCATATCGCTATCGCTTTCATCTTCTTTGTCATGTTTGTATATTGTCGCATCTTCGAGTTCGATATTTTGGAAAATATTCTCTTTACTTGTCTTTGTTTGCATGACAAATAGCCACCTCGTATTCGATGGATTAGGATAAAGGGCTATCTGTGTGCATACAGACAATATAAATGAGTTGGAGAATGAATCTAGTGTGTTCAACAATTGATTTATAATTAACAATACCAACGATTGTTATCTAATCACAATGAATTGGTAAGACCAATGTCTCATTGGAAGAGGCAAGATCTTTGTTGAATCAAGAGCATATAGTCCATTTGAATCCAATCGTATAGTTGCATGTGGCCCTTGACATATAATTTGAAACCATTTAACATTGGACAAAAAGATCTTGAAAGACCTATAGTCGACTTCCAATATATCTTGTATAGTTCCTACATAGTTGATGTCACTTTCAACCAAATTGCTATCCCTTGCACTATTGTGATTGGCTTGATGAAACCTTGTCATCACCCCACAATCTAATGTCGTTCTTTTTTTGTCAATGCATTCAATGCGAAAGTGTTGTCCACTAGACCAAAGAGCGGTATGCCGCCTATACTGCCATTAAGAAAAATTCATATATCAAATATTATTTCGAAATAATGTGTTACAATACCAAAGTAGTTACTTCTCAGAAATTACTTGCTGATGAATTAATGCAAGTCGGTGGCTTTGGTCGTAAACAGTCTGTCTGCAGATTTAAACGTAAACTGTCACTTTGTAGAAATGAACGCAAATTGTCATGCAAAAAATGCGAAGGTCTTCGCCAATGTCATTTTCTTAACATTTGAGGCATCTGGCATTTTGCGAAAAAGCCGAAGTGAGAGATAATCCCAAAAGACGAAAATGCCGACACTGTGAGCTATTTTCGAGCAGTTATGCAGATTGTGTAAAAAACACGAAGAAATCTGTAGGTCTGGATAAAAATTGGACGAAGATTAAAATGTCGATTAGTTGATTAGTAGGAGAATAATCCAAAACTCTCCCTTAATCTGAATCCATGAATGCCTTGACCTTCAAACTTAGTTCTGCACAGAACTTTTTGTGCGCATCTAAGCTTAATGCTTTGGTAAAAATATATGTTGTCATATCTTGCGTTTGACAGTGCTGCAATCTGACCTCTTTGTCGAGAACTTTGCTTCTGACATAGTGATACTTGAGTTCAATGTGCTTACTCCTAGAATGAAATCTAGGGTTGGCTGACAAGGCAATGGCACTTTGATTATCACAAAATAGTGATGTCTCTAATTTTGTAGAAGATAGAGCTATCGAAGATTGCTTGCGACTGTTCCAGGAAATAGAACCATTGTTGAGGAAGAATGTAAATTCAAAAGTAGATTTACGACTGTCTACATCTCTTGCCCAACTCGCATATGTGTAACCACTGAGTAAATTGAGTTTGTCGTTGTCGACTGCTCCATAACAAATGCAAAAGTTCATAGTAGCTCGAAGATATCTCATAACTTTGATAAGAGCCTTCCAATGTGTTATACTAGGGTCATAAACTAACTTAGGGAGCTGACTACAAAAGCTATGTCTAGCCAAGTATAGATCATTGCGTACATAAGAGATCCTATTATTGAATGATAAGGATACTCACACATCTACTCCTTCCCTTCGATTGTTCGGGAACACTGGTCCTTTGACAATTTGAGACCTGGTTCCATTGGTGAGAGAGCTAACTTGCAATTAACCAGATTATATCTGACTTACATATTGTGGATGTACCTCTGCTGAGTAATGTAGATCAACTTTCGATTTCTGTCTCTGTGGATTTGAATACCAAGGCAAAAATGAGCTTCGTCCAGATTGGTCATGTCGAATTCGGAAGATAGCATAGTCTTGCCTTCTTTTATCAGATTGATACTGTTGCCGAAGAGCAATGTGTCGACCACATATAAAGCGATAATGATAAAAGAATGCTGCACTGTCTTGAAGTAAACATTCGAATATGAAGAGCTTGGTATGTAGTCGTGATCAATAAGAAAAGTATTGATCCTTTGAAATCATGCTCGAGCAGATTGCTTCAAGCCATAAAGTGCCTTATGGAGTTTGCATATATGATCGTGTTTATCTTCAATAATATAACCTTTGGGTTGCACCATGTAAATGTCTTCTTCGATAACTTCATTGAGATATGTTGTATGTACATCCATTTGATGTATTTCCAAATCTGCTGCAGCAACAAATGATAATAAAGTCGAATAGAAGAATGCTGACTACTAGACTAAATGTCCTAGTGTAATCGACGTTGTATACTTGAGAAAATCCTCTGGCGACACGTCGGGCTTTTCTTTTGTCGATGCTTCCGTCTGCTTTGTACTTGAATTTGAAAATCCATTTGCAATCAATTATGTTTCTGCTAGCAGGTAGTTCGTTGACAATCGTCCATGTCTGGTTCTTGATAAGAGATGAATACTCTTTATCCATAGCTTCTTTCCAGAGATCAGAATCGGGCCGACTGAGTGCCTCTTCGACAGTCGTTGGCTCTTGAACAAGCTAAGCTGCAGACTCGTCGATATACCTGATAGGTAGTTTGCTAGTTCTTGATGATCTTCTAGGGAATAGAGGAAGTTGATCATTTTCGTCATACGGTAGTTGAATTGCAACATCATTATCTTTGGATTCACCATTGATATGTTGTTCGCCAAAAGTGGATGAGATTGGACCTTCAATGAGAATAGTCAACTGAGAAACCTCATAGTTTAATATGTCAGACGAGTCAGACAAGTCGGCTACATGGGCTTTGCCTTTTCCCTTGAGGTTGATAAACTGATCTTCGATGAAGATGACATCCCAGCTAGTGAATATCTTCGACTCAATGGGATCGAACAACTTGTAAGCTTGATCTGAAGTAGTATAGCTGATGAAAATACATTTGATACTCTGAAAGTCAAGCTTCTTCCTGAGATCATGAGAAATCTACGCATAAGCAGTACATCCAAAAACTCGTAAGTTTGATAAAGAAGTTTTGGTACCTGTCCAAACTTTGAATGGTGTTTTGTCTGAGAGACCTTTAGTAGGACATATGTTTTGAATATAGTTTGTTGTTGATATAGCTTCAGTCCAGAAGGAATTCGGCAATGACGCATGTGATAACATGCACTTTGCCAATTCGACTAAGGTTCTGTTCTTTCTCTCAGCAAGACCATTTGACTGAGGCGAATAGGAGGTAATGTATTGTTGCTCAATGTCATTGTTAAGGTAGTACTCCTTATTACTCCTACCCATAATTCTGTCTTGATCAGACTCAAACTCCACCTTATGACCTAAATCTATAATTCTACTTATTGATAACAGATTTGTAGAGAGTTTAGGAACATACAAGACTTTTGACAGTAGTTTGAATTGATTATGCTGGAATATTAATCTTACGGTACCTTCACCTTCAATAGTGTGAGTGCTATCATCACCAAGATGAACATACTTCTTTGTGTTGTAAGGTGTATAGGAATGGAAAATCTCACGATGATTGGTCATATGTTGAGTAGCTCCAGAATCCAGAAACTACGAATAATCCGAATTCGCATTTTTGTCTTTGACCATAAAAGCGCCTTCGTTCATTTTGACTTCAAGAGATGTTGTAACTGTATTTTCTTGTTGATCAGTTTTGTTGGCTGTATTCTTCGCTTTGAGAATTTGACAATCCTGGATCTCCTGGTTATTGTTTGCACAATACCTGTAAAACATCTTCTTCTTCGACGAATGTGGATTCGATGATTGTTCTTGACTTTGAGTCTGTTTTTGATTCAATGTAGACTGCTTGGAGCTTTTCTACTTCTGTCGTTTCGAGCCCTTGTTGACATATAGAGCATGAGAGGTAGACGAAGTATCTTGACTTCTTATCTTCTTGCAGCAACATAGTGATAACTCTGGTAAGAGTTAAATCTGAGTGTGTCGTGATGATCATCACCCAATTCTCATATGTAGAGGGCAAACTTGATAGCAATGTCATAATTGTGTCTTGATCATCTATGACTGATCTGACAATGGCCATCTGTTGCAAGAGATTCTTAAATTAGTTAATATGATTTTGAAGAAAATCATTGTTCGACATCTTGAGTGAGAAAAATTTCCTTCGAAGATGCAACTTGGTAGTTACGTCTCTCACATCATATAGTGAGCTCAAGATGTCCCAAACTTCAAGTATAAGAGCTTGTGTTTTGATATAGTATTAGGCCTTGAAAAATCAATGCTCTGATACCATGTTGGAAAGAGGTGTGTGAAAAGATAGGTCGAATAGAATCGAACAAAAAGAATTCAAACGACAAGAAAGGAAACATATCGTGCGCGCAGCGAAATAAACTATCTTCCTCTTTCTCTATGCATGACTACACCTATCAATTTCAAACAAAACAATAGTGATAAAAACACGTTTGATCTTATAGTAACTAGCTTTAAGATCATTATTACTACAGTGATTACGTAGCCAAACATTAAAGCATTGAATTATCAGACAGATAATCAGTCACAAAGAATTACATAAATGCATACATTCTGAGATGAACCTGAACGCAATAAGAAGATAGTATTGATTCAGTATGAAAACGAAACAGATGAGTACAACAAAGTTTGCGCATCAAAGGCGCGTACTCTAAGCTATCTTTGAGAGGCTAAATATAAGTCTGAATTAAGCGCAACTACTGATAAGTAGTAAGCACAATAGCAATCTCTAATCAACTCTAAGAAACTGAGCTAGAAGCGTTCAAGCTCGCAGGCTTGAGAGAGAACTCTAACTATTCAATACTTGATGATTGATCTTCATGCTTCAATCCTTGCGATGTAGGAATATAAACAACTTATTTATACTAAGCTATTAGGTCGTCAAATGCGTCATCCAGTTGGTTGTGATGTGCTGGCATCCATTCAGTTAGGACTTCTCAGAAATTACTTGCTGATGAATTAATGCAAGTTGGTGGCTTTGGTCGTAGACAGTCTATCTGCAGATTTAAACGTAAACTATCACTCTATAGAAATGAACGTAACTATTATGCGAAAAATGCAAAGGTCTTCGCCAACGTCATTTTCTTAACATTTGAGGCATCTGGCATTTTGTGAAAAAGCCGAAGTGAGAGAAAATCCAAAAAGATGAAAATCCTGAAAGACAAAAATCCCGAAAATGCCGACAATGTGAGCCATTTCGAGTAGTTATGTAGACTGTGTAAAAAACACGAAGAAATCTACAGGTCTGGATAAAAATTGGACGAAGATTAAAATGTCGATTAGTCAATTAGTAAGAGAATAATCCAACAAGAAGCACAAGCGTGTTGCACATTCTTTTTTGAGTACTCGCTACATAGTATACATAAAACATCATTTGCCCTATAATCTAAGTAGCAAGCTAGGATAAGATTGAGCAAATGAGTGTCATTTTCATCATGAGTACCGTCTTTTATACGGTTGATGGGCTCAAGCATATGTAGTCATTAGTTTTTTCCCTGATAACAATCAGTTGGGCTGAGCCAGTTGTCATGTTTTGTTAACACTAGAGTCGTTTCAAAATGCATACAAAAGTGTGCATTTCAAGCACTTATTCAAAAAATCATATCTCATAAACTATGATGAATCACATTAAATCTTTTCAAATGTGTGTTATTCATATATACATTTCTCGATTAAAAATTTTGAGACCTTTATTTTGAGTAACTTATATGTAAGATATGATGTGTCAAACATGTGGGGGTACTGAAGAAACTTCGATATTTTCATATATGGGACTACATTGTTGTGAATTTTACGTTCAATTTTTAGTCTGTCTACTCTAAAAAATCCTATATGATTATAGAACCATGCCTATTGAAAAAAAATTGAACTGGAGATGTATAGAGATAGATATGTGCATTCAAAGTTGCGCACGTGCACAAAAATGTGTTGAAAACAACTCTAGTGTGAATTGCCATCCTCATCAAGGACCCTTAGACAATACATGCCCTCCACCATTCCCTCTCCAATATGAACGTCCCTGAAGCGTGCTTCACCATTTTCAACCGTTAATAGTACTCAATAGCAAACATGATCCAATGTCTTGCTGCTTGTTGTTTGACCATAAATCCATTGATGATTGGTAAGCATAATATAAGTTCAGCACAAAGCTTTGCATCATTGACTTCAATCATGTGTATCTCATGCCCATGTTGTTCCTCAAAAATTCTATTTTTGCATGTGGCCCATGTTTGACAATCAATGTCAGAGAGACTGAAGAGATCTTTAGAGAATGACTCATGTTAAGAATGCATTGACTAATGTTCAGCAACCTCTATGCAACATGAAAACTATATATCATTCATGGGGTTGGTGCAATATTTAAAATGCTCCACCAGATATGAACCACGAATGAACTTACATTTTATCTCACATCATCAAGACACGAAGATGATCATCATCATCATGCTTATCCAAACAGACATAAATCATATGCCTTCTTGTAGTACTTCAGCTTCCAACTCAAACTTTATTTTGAAATTTTATATCTGAACTTCAAAAATCTGGACATTGTTATTGAGATCAGCTATATTCTATTTTTGCCAGGTGGCCCATGTTTGACAACCAATGTTCGAGAGACTGATCAAAGAGATCTTTGGATATGAGAGAGAAAATGCCATAGAATAAGTACCAAATCGTGATGGAGCATACACACAAGAAAAGCTGAACACTGAATATTTTCTAAGCCATGAATATTGGCCAATCATTTCTTGAAAAGGTTCTGCACAACATATTTTCATTTTTGCTGCAATTCCCTTCTCCGGGGATATCCAATGATCAGCTTAATTGTACAAGGTCACCGTAGTACTCAACATTGTCCATAAACCTAAGAATTGGCCTAAAATTCTTCTTAACTAATGATATAGTCCATCTACATTAGTACTCATCAACCGCACACATGATCCAATGTCTTGCAGCTTGATGTTTGACCTGCATAAATCCATTGATGATTGTTATGGATAATATACCTTCGGCACGAAGCTTTGCGCCATTGATTTCAATGCATGGATTACCATGAGAATCAGCAACTTCACTTTCAACATATGTATCTCATGCCCATGTTGTTCCCCAAAAAATTCTATAATATATAATTCATATGTTATTCTCGATAATATATATTTATCCAACGAGTTGTAGGCAATGTACAACCAATGTTTCATGCATTGGTTTGAATCGGCCGATTGAATTGGTTCGAACCGGCCAGCTGAGGTTTGAATCGGCCGATTCGAACATTTTTTCATTCTTGGGGCCATTTTGAAATTTTTTTACTCTGTAACTTATTTGAACAAGTTTCCAATTTGCATTGAACCAATTCGAACTGCGATTCCTTGTTTGAATTGCAGATTCGTGAAACATTGTGTACAACGTCACCGTAGTACTCAGCATTGCCCACAAATCTAAGGATCAGCCTAAAGTAGTGTCAATAAATCCAAGAATTGGTAAAAAAGAACTTCATAAACGTCGCTAGATTCTTGACAAAAACGTCACTACAAATCATTGTTCATCATTGTAAACATCGCTACAAATTGTTGTTCGTCGCTACATATCATTATGCATCGCTATTTTTTTAGGTCAATTATACGTCGTTGGGTGACGTTTACAGCAACATATATTCGACACCTGGCAATAGTCGATTTGAAATTCCCTTTGCATGACTTCTCTCTCATTTTGCTCTCATTTTCTCTCATTCCTCCCATTCTCATCCTTGCTTGCTTGCTATTGCTCTCATTTTCATTCTCCTTGTTTGCTTGCTATTATGTCATAGTGGCTTCTAGTTATCTTGTTACTTGTTAGCATCTACTTATCTTAGTTGCAATCTATATATATATATATATATATATATATATATATATATATATTTAAATCGTGCTTTAGTTACTTCAATTTAGTTTTCTTGCAGTTTAGTGTAGTCTTTTATACAGTTTTTGTTTGTAGTTTTGGTTTCAATGTCTCTTATGTAGTTAGTTATTGTCCCACTGGTCTTGATGGCTAGTGTAAGTGGTGGACGACGCGGTCGACGTGACTGGTTGTCTAGCTCTTCCAGGGGGCACAAATCTGAGGGTGCACCCACCTCTAGGTCCAGCAGCGGCCGCAGCTCCAGCCGTGGCCGTACTAGAGGTGTCACCTCTTGCAACGACCAAGAGGAGACACTTTGTCTCATGAGAGGCTTGCACCCTTCTGCTCATCAATTTGTCTACGAGCAGTCGATGCATGAGGACGTGGCGACTGATTTACCTATGCCTACTAACGAGTCTAGCACACGCCCATATGAGATTCATGCTAATGGATCTTTGAATATGGGTGATAATAATGGATATTTGGTCATGAGACGAGCTCATGAACTGACCAAATTATACATTAGCAATCCTCTCAACGATTGGCGTGTACAGCCATGGGAAGAGAATGATCGTATCTTAGAGGCATTGCATAGGGAATTTTCATGTGAGCATCTAAATGGATGGAGACAAAACTTGGCGAGCACCTATGTCACTATCGTGACAAGCTCACCAACAATCTCGAAGGCCAGGTAGACCAGGCAAGCCAAACTCGTGAAGCAAAAGTACTTGGACTTTGCTCACAAGTGAGTTTCAGAAAAGCCTCCATAAATATGACAAGCATAAGGAAGCATCAAGAGTAAGATTGAGCATGAATAGTATCAGTCATCTTGGCTCCGGGAGAAACAATGTTTTGTAGATTATTTTGTAAGTACTTTTTAACCCTAAATTTCATTGTTAAATTCTATTCATAGCTTAAGCCAACTAAGTTATATTCATAGCTCAATTGCTAACAAGTTTCTTTGATGTGTCTACAAAATGCGATCTATGGCAGAGTGCCAAGTGACGAAGAATATAAACTCTGCTACAATCGTAATTTCGAGAACATGCATAGGGAATTGGAAAGTAGAGGCATCTTTCCAATAGATTAGGTAAACCCTAATTTCAGACTTTTAGTTGAAACTACGCTTTGATTTAAATAGGACTGCATTGCATTCAACTTTCACAAAATATGTATATACCTCATGTTTAGTTAAAATAGAGTTTTGCATTGCATTCAAATTTCACAAAGTACCTGTGATTGCATATGCATATTGATGAAGTGCAAGAGAAGCAGATTGATCAAGAACTTGCGCAAGAGGAGGAGGGGACGGCAATGATGACGGCAGTGACGAGGGTGATGATGACAAGGAAGCTTGAGGCATTCGTAGAGGCGATGCCTTCTTCTCAAATGAAAATTGAAACTACACTTGTAGAACTGTAAATATTTTTTGTAAATAGAATAGATATGCATGCACATTGTCATTTAGAATACGCAGCACAAAAAGCATGAGCAATTTTGATCATGCTAGTGCTCGCCTCTTAAAAATAGCAATAGAATCCTTTTAAAAAAGAAGGAGGTCATGCGTCATGTACTCTCCAACAAAAAAATTGGGGCCTTGCGAGTGCAAATGAGCACTCGCGAGCTCAAAAACAAAACACTTAATCCAAAATAAACGTCATTGTGCGACGTTCCATAAAACCCTAAAAAAAATTCAGCGATGTTTGTACGACGCTTACATTAACATCATTGAAATTTTATTTGTTAAACCCAGTGAACGTCGCTGGACAACGCACAAGTGTCTCCCGACGAGATTGTATATTTTGCACAGAAAATGGATCCGAGAGTTTTTGAAACATTTTGGCGACGTTTGTAAACGTCGTTGTATGATGATCAACTATTTCTCAAATTTTGTGCTCGAATACGATTCGACATTATAGCGACACTTAACTATCCTTGTATCGTTGCGGCGCGACACTCTCAAATAGTTTCAATTGCATCACATGGCAACATTTTTTAGCAATAATTCCCTCTGGCGACGTATTTTAGGAAACGCATCGATGCATTTTGTGTTGTCGAAAGACGTTTAATCATCGCAAAACCGTCGCTAGTTATGTCGATTTTGTCACTGATATGTCGCCAGGTGACGGGCTAGTAGCAACGCCTATAACGGCGTTTTATGAGGCCATTTATACAGGTCGTATTTGTCGCTAAAATTTGTATAAACGTTGTTATAAATGTCGCTATGTGTCACTGGTGTGGTAGTGATATTCACATAGGAAGTTTCTTAGATCGAATAGTTCCTCGGTAGTAAGCTACTCTCCTACATAAACTAGTCTCTCGTCTTCCCATGGATCCGCTAGATCTATAGGTTGGACTTTCACAGGGCCTTCATACGAACAAGATTTACCATGTAGATTGTTCCTGCTGGGCTCGATCTCGGTTCTCAAGTGTGATTCAGTATGTACCCCAATCATGGCATACTTTAGCTAACTTTAACCATGGCCTTCTCAATAGAAGTCGATAGGAGGAGGTTGCTTTTGGAAGATCTAAAACAGTGAAGTTGATGACAAAGTGAAGATCTACGACCTTCACATGTACATTCTCCATGATTCCCATAGGCTTGATGCAACTTTGATCAAGAAGTTTTATAGTAAAACCTGTAGGCTTCATTGCACTTAGTCCCCACTCTTGGTATGTATGTGACATAATGTTCACTCCTGACGGCGGCTACTGAGGGAAGGGTCTTGTGCTGGATGGTTAAGGTAACATTAATTTTTTCATTCTCTCAAGTGGAACCTATGGCCATCACGAGTTGGTCATCGTCACTTTTTCCATCCACGGAGAGTCCTATAGGTGTATCCTTCTTTTGCTCCTAATATAAGAGAAGATCCTTAGATCCTGCTTACAAACACAAAAGGAGAACACACTATGGAAAAACCACCCAACCAAGTAGAAGCATCCAATCAATCTCTAGAAGCCTCACCCCCAAGCCAAGGAACAAGAAGCATGAATGTAGAATGAGAGCCTGGCAATGAATCAAGAACCATGATGAGGAGTAGGGCGAGTTTGGTCCTCTTATATAGAGCCTAATTCATCCTGGGCACGTAGCCATGCATAGCCCTATGTTCCCTATACATAGATTCACCTAGAATAGAGTCCTAGGCATGGACCAACTATTCATAGAATTGCTATTGATAACTCTACACATGCATACACTGTCTCATTACCTTGTCTAAACTCCACTTAGTGTGTTCAAGGCCTCACAAGGATATTAGTTACTTTCAGGTCACGTCCAGTATGACGTGGCATAACTAACAGCTTGTTTCACTGGAGTACCATGTATCCAATCCCGGTATATATGGAGTATTGCATGTCTGTGTGGTGGATATAGACAGGAGGACTACATGAAGAGGTGTGATCTATTTATAGTTGACCTGCATGGGGATTGCATGGTTACATGCACAGGACTCTACTCTCTACATAATGAGGTGGGGATTCTCTCGTCGACATATTGGGTTTAGGTTACCAGTTTCTCTCTTCTCCTCTTGCTTCACATGGCATGGCTTGGGGGCTAAATCCAGGTTTGATCTAGAATTGGTTGGGTGGTACACTGTGGAAAAACCACCCAACCAAGTAGAAGCATCCAATAAATCTCTAGAAGCCTCACCCAAGCCAAGGAACAAGAAGCATGAATGTAGAGTGAGAGCCTGGCAATGAATCAAGAACCATGATGAGAAGTAGGGCGAGTTTGGTCCTCTTATATAGAGCCTAATGCATCCTGGACACATAGCCATCCATAGCCCTATGTTCCCTATACATAGATTCACCTAGAATAGAGTCCTATGCATGGACCAACTTTTCATAGAATTGGCTATTATAACTCTACACATGCATACACTGTCTCATTACCTTGTCTGAACTCCACTTAGTGTGTTCTGAGCCTCACAAGGATATTAGTTACTTTCGGGTCACGTCCAGTATGATGTGGCATAACTAACAACTTGTTTCACTGGAGTACCGTGTATCCAAGACTAGGAGTATACTATATCCTATGTACTGGTCATGGACATAACACCTAACCATGTGGTTAAGGCTTGGCATAAGGGTTTAGAATTCTTCAATAAATCACCTAAAGGTATGGTGACCTGACTGATAGTAGGGCGGTTAAGGCCTCGGTTCCACATCCTTCTATTTCTAGGTAAGTGAAGGGTTCTTCATTGAATTCTAGATGGATAAATCCTTTCGAGTTCATGGGTGAAGTAGGTGCATTCACGTCTTGATTATAAAGTTCAGTTGAATCCATAGGTTTTATTTGTGAAGAATTGCCAAAAATTGGCAAATCTAGCTTGATCAAAAACCATGTAGTATAATGTAAATTTTGTACATAAGCGGATTCCACACATGTGAGGCCATGATGCCACTTGGAAATCCACTCCCAATGTAGGTTAGGTCAAGTCCATGGGGTTTGACATGTCATTTTGGTAGTGATTCCTAGTTTATAGGACCTAAATCCTAGATTTAAGGTGAAAATTGACCTCTACCAAGCATGACTCTAGGAAATGGACTAGGGTTTTATTTTAGGGCAAAAAGGCTGAGTTAACTTCCTCATAAGTGGAGAATTTAGCCTGCAACTTGACGAATCTAGATCTCCAGTAAATCTTGACAAAGTACAGTTGGAAAATGTACAATTTCCAAACTCACTTGGCAGACTGGTATAGATCTGGGAATGTATAGATTTGACTTTTGGCTTGCACTTGGAGAATGGTCTGATGGAGTATGAGTTAGAAATAGTAAGCTCAACTGTGATTGTAGTTTACAATTATGTACTATTTTAGTTTGTAGGCTTTAATTAAAAAGCCAGCCTGGGGCCTTGTCCCGGGCCAATAACATGATTACACCTGTATATATCCTAAAATGTCACGTAGAGGCCAAAAGTGAATTTCATGCATTTATTAGGTCTATGCCACATGGCGTCCCCATGCAAAGGGGACCTTTGCTTGTATATGTATCATTCTCTTTGTAATAAAGATGCTTTTGCATTGTGAGCTCTTTGCTTGATGTGAGCTCTCCCATCACTCTATTACTTGTGGATGTTGTTTATGGTTTTGATGGTTGAGCAATCATCCAGTGATTGCATCTCTAATCTGTACTCTCCACTAGATCAGAATTTTCGCATAGAATATTAGCTTGGTATCAGAGCCGATAGGCTGTGGAGGAACGTGCACGATCGAAGCTCTTGGAAGAGTGGTACCATCGACGGTAGCATCGGAACCGAGCAACGGTAAGGATGTCGTACACGGTACAGGATGGTCCAAGGTGATCGGTGACGCAAAGCCCTTTGATTCAGTGCATACAGACTAGATTAGTAGAATCAAAATAAAAGAAAATTCCATAGGAGGCAGGCCACAAGAATATTGATAACATGAGCAATTCTCAATGAATTGACAAATGGTTTGGTGCCGGGAAGAACTGACAATGGTTGTTGGACAAATAGGACAACCATAGCAATTGGGTTCTTAGAATTTGGACCAAAAACAATTGCAAAAACATGCAAGAAAGGTTGAAACTGCCAACCGGGGTTTTAGAGGAGAAACAAGTGGATCTTGCATTGTAGGAGATTGTTTTTGTTACTATAAGAAGCTACAGTAGGGTGCTGGAGCAGCTAGGTGATGACTGCGAGAAGCCAGGCTCAACCATGAAGCCGTGGAAGAATGATTCTCAGTTCTCTGAGGTAGCCAACAAGGCTGGAGATGAAATGGGCCCAAGGGCAAATGAAGGGAGTTGAAGGGCATTGTAGTCTTCAATGTCATTACAAATTTTTATTTAGAAATCCAAGATTAGACCCGACTGGTTAAATTCAACTTGAAGGGCATGATTTCTTCAAAAGGAAGAAATAGTTCAACATGCAAGGGCATTCTTTGGTAAGGGCTATCTTTGGCTAGAAGGCACCTTTTTTGGCCATCCTTGGGCTAAAATGGCCCCTAAAACTAGCTGCTCAAAGCCAACGGACCAAGCGACATCATAGAGTACGGAGAAATGCATTCTGACGCGTTCTTGACACCATTATATGGAGCGATAGATAAGTGACCCAATGAGGTACGGTTTTTGCTATTTGGTGTTGTAAATTTGTTGGGCAAGTTAGTAAAAAGGCTTGTGCCTATAGCCAAGAGCTCTAAAGCAGTTCTCAAGCAGTTTTGAGGAGCCTAAGCACAATACATTGTGAGGGAGTCATGCTTGGGATACTTTTGGGAAAGTGTAAGGCATGAATGCATGGTGATTTCTAACTTGAGATCTGTCCAAATGATGGAGATCATGTCTTGTGCTTTAGATCTACTTCAGTTATCGTAGTTAGGTTGACGTGCTATATCATAGTGCAAAGTGGGATTGCATGGTCTAGTTTTGGAATGGAGAGGTCATTTGGATGCAGCCAAGGAAGATCTCACATGTGAGCTAGACGATATCAGCGCACACAATTGGTGAGGGACTTGAAGATGATATTGGAGTAAGTATTTGATGGGTATTCTCAGGTGGAAACATTTTGGTGATTGTTTCGAGATTCCATTAGGACATGGATGGGGAGAATACAAGTAGAAGCTATGGGATAGGTGGACAAGATCTGTATCGTAAGTTACTTCTCTTGAGTATGATTGTGTGGCTCATTAATCAGTAATATTTGGCTACTATAAGCAATTTGATGAAGCTAGATGTCAATGCAAAGCTACAAGTGGCATGTACTTTGTGAGAAACATGACTTCAAGTAGCAGAGTCTTCTGAGGTTGCTAGCATGGGGTAGTCCAATGCTTGGGATGCAAACCAGGAATGATCCGTGTGAACATCAACTAAAGCTTGAATGAGAGATGCCAATATTTTCTTGAGTCAAGAGATCAATCAGATAGACTGTAGCAGTGGATCTACATATGACAAAGGTGTATGCTACAAGATGATATCTTCTTCAGCAAGCAGTGATCATCAGTTGATATGTTTGTCATTCGTGTTGGTTGCAAGAGTGTGGCAGTTGTTGAGAGCATGGTGTTTGGTTGATACTTTGTGACTCAAGTGCTTTGACTGTGTACTTGAGTGTGAGTCGAGTACAAGTAGCAGAAAAAATAATACATATGATCTCTATGGAGACTCCAGGACATTGCTACACATTTTTATTCTAATACTCTTATCACATTTGAGCTTAGATTTGATCTGATTTATTTATGTAAGCTTCAAATGTGATACTGTAATAAGTGTACAGTTAGGTTGATACTTAATCACACTTGAGCTTAAGAGAGGGAATTAGAAATAGTAAGCTCAACTGTGATTGTAGTTTACAGTTATGTACTATTTCAGTTTGGTAGGCTTTAGTTAAAAAGCCATCTCGGGGGCTTGTCCTAGGCCGATAACGGGATTATCTGTATATAGCCTAAAATGCCACGTAGAGGCCAAAAGTGAATTTCATGCATTTATTAGGTCTATGCCACGTGGCGTCCCCATGCAAAAAGGACCTTTGCTTGTATATGTATCATTCTCTTTGTAATAAAGATGCGTTTGCTTTGTGAGCTCTTTGCTTGATGTGAGCTCCTCCATCACCCTGTTACTTGTGGATGTTGTTTATGGTTTCAATGGTTGAGCAATCATTCAGTGATTGCATCTCTAATCTGCAGTCTCCACTAGATCAGAATTTTTGCATAGAATGTTAACTGTATGTACTCCCCTTGACCACAATAGGTAAAAAACACGTGTGAAATTACTCACTTGGGGGAACTCTAAAGTACAGTTGGTAGGCCAAAAGTGCAAAATAAAATTTTTCACACTTTTTGAAGTACAACAATGGATCCTTGGGATCTGGGTTTGCCCTCTTGATTGTGTACCTATCTTAGATGTATCTCTCAACGGCGAAGGAGGCGAACCAAGATAGGCTAATGCTGAGGCTGTAGAGGTAGAAACATTCAGAACTTTGAAACCAAATTTCAGGAGCTGAAGTGATGGTCTGGGTTTGCCCTCTCAACAATAGTTTCAGTAGGTAATGATGGCCTAAATCTGAATGGGTGAACTTAGATAGCAAGTTTTGCACTCTTGGGGAATGCAACAAGTT